>JAVSBT010449836.1:0-10035 GCA_033118115.1 Pharyngocirrus eroticus
CAGCGGGGGATACAACTTATTACACACTGGCTATTAACCAATCAAAACACCGATTACACACCAACAATGGGATAAAGTATAGTATCCTTTTATTCTTGTATCTCTTATGATTACATCCTCAGTAGTGTATCTTTTATATCTGTATGTCTTAAGTTTTAGTGTACAGTAATGTATTTTTTCTATATTTTATTTGTGTGTATCCTACATCCAAATTTATAGTAGTGTATCCATATGTTCTTTTATAATCTTAATGTATTTTGTTTGTTCATGTTCATGTCTTTGCAAGCCTGTATTCCAAAAAGAAAATTTCCCCCTAGAGGGACAATAAAGCTTTATTATTATTATTATTATTATTATTATTGTCCCTCTTATTGTTGTATGCATGGCTTTGCCTTTATGTCTGTGTGACCTCTGAACCCTATCTTCAGTATTGTTCCATCCATACTGCCTGCCTCCTAGTGGTAAACGTTTTTAAACTTGGAATTCAGCCTAAAATTGCTAGAGAGAATACATTTCGATCGCGCAAAGGTAAAAGGATGTAAGGTAATGTTAACATAGTATATCGTCTTACACCGTTTAACCTCTAACCCATCAATTTATTCTCCGATCTATTTTCCAAACAACAATCTTTCTTATATCCCAACAGCTGTTGTTCATCCAAAATTGATTCTGTTGAAACATTCATAAATATGTAACTAGAAACAACAGCATCAGCAAATGGAATGGATTTATTCAAGGCTCTAATGTGTGTATGTGTGTGTGAGCACCATCTGTTCATAAAATGAACTCCCACAGCTGATTGAATGCAGTGATATAAAATTAGTGTTATAGATTGTCTGGACAGACAAGAAGTATTTTAAAGTTTTCACAGTTTTTCAAGTCAATAACAAATGTTTTGGATTTAAAAAATGACACGATATATGTTTGCAAACAATACATTGGTTTTCGCTTTATACAAAGGTAAGGCAAAACAGGTAATGTGACTAGCATTATTTTTAACATGGATAGATAATTCGCATTTTTAAAATCGCAAGTCGCAAACAATTCAAAAGTGTGAAGTTTACTGAAAATCGTCAGTTTATCACATACAACAACAGCCTGTTAATAAACTATACACAATAAATATGATAGGGTGAGAAAATGTTGTAATAGATTATGTGTTTTCATAATTATGTGAAATTATGTGTTTAACTTTTATCTAAAGAACAATCGTTTAGAACTTTTGGTTTCTAGAATTATTCAAAACTTGAATTGAACCACAAATATAAATTGGTGCTACCCTAGCATCTGGAAAGGCCAATATTACATTTAATAATGACTTCATAATCTAAAGATAAGCATAACGTTTTACCTTTCATGGCCATTCAAAACTCTTAAATTGTTATCTTTTATACTTTCTGGGTTTATTTTTATTTTTTAGTTGGCCTGAATTAGAGGAATGGCCAAATAGACAATGAAGGTATGGCCTCAGCATTCACAAAAGAGAATGAAAACTATGCAAGACTGGTTCTTTTAATCCATGATCTAGGGGCAAAGGCATTCCAGGAAACACTAGATCATTATGCAACACTTCATGGCACAGTCCCTGGGTCTTCTGTACCATCATTTGATGATGTATTGCAGATCAATCAAGCACATTTGATGGGATTAAAAGGACCTGGCAGAGGGAAGCCGATCACCATGGTACAATGGACACAGCTATATCCAGGAGGTGGAATATTAGTAACCACCAAGGACTTAGATATCACACTCTGTTATGTCCTTTTGAGGCAACATGGACTATGGCCAGCTGGGCTATGTGGTCTAAAAGCTCCAAGTCAAGGATGGGACAAAGAGCCACTACCAACAGATACAACTATAGAAGGAAGCCTAGCACAACTGAAATATATCAGGAATACGTTAGCTCATTCTAAATATCCAGAATTGTCAACTGCAGACTTTAACAATGACTTCACTAAAGCATCAAAGGCAATCCGAAATATCAGTTCAAAGCTTACTCATGGAAAATTTGTAGTGGATGCAAAGGATATCAGAAACTATGAAATTGGTCCTTTGACTCCACAAGTCCACGCTACCTCAAAAGAAATCACTGAAAAATGGCAACAACAGGAAGCAAATGTAGAAAAGCAAATCGAAATGAAGCATGACGAGTTAATGGATACTACGCGACAACACAACAAGGAGTCAAAGCAACAAGTGAAAAATCTAGAAAAAAAAGTAAACCAGTTACCAGACAAAGAAGTGATGGGTAAATATATTAGTTTTTTTTTTAAATAGAGAACATTCACGTTTGTTTGAGTAATTCAATTTATATTTATATCTATTTATTGCAAAGCAGGGGAGAGTGCTATGTAGTCAATCGTAAAAATAACGTTTTATTTACTCCCAGTACTATGAAATGGATTTTCAAAGTACACCCCCCCCCCCCATGTTCCCCCCAAATTACACCCTCTCCCACATTGCTAAGATGATCATGGCATTTTTAAGTTGAATCATATACATTATGCAATCCACTTTATTCCAGCCTTGATAGTACGTTCAGAACTAAAACGTGACAGGGAAGAACAAGAAAGAAAAGTACCAAAAGAAGAACAACAAGTATGGATTATCCATTAGTTGATGTTATATATAATTCGTTCATTTATAAGAAACCATTCAAAAAACCTGTTTTAACATGAGATATAACTATCATTAGTTAGTAAACACATAAACATTTTTCTTGAATTATCATTGTTTGTTTACTGGTATTTCATCGGGTACGTATATATAAGAAAAATATACTTGAAACTGCATGGTTTGAACCCTTAAGGACATTTTGCATGACAAGTCACGTGCCATCAAGCTCTGTATATAAAGGTTGCTATAAATTCCTGCAAAAAGAATCAAAGATCATAACCTCTATTGCTATATAAAAAAAAATAATCATGTACGATTTTAACAGGTGACTACTCCTATTTGCGTCCAGCACTGTATGTTTAGCGATGAGTCAGATTAAGCTTTGCACGTAAACGGAACACGATAATTCTAGATACTATCAACTTTATCCTCCTTGTAATTTGTATTATTTTATCATTCTGTTTACTCTTTCAGATGGGAGATAAATACAGAATTGCAGAGTTGGAAAACGAAAATGAAGAATTGAAAAACGAAAATAAAGAGTTAAAAAATAGAGTTGATATGGTATTGGCCACATTACAACATACACTTCACACTGCGCAAGGAATCCAGAGAAATAAGGAACAATTACTAGACATATTTTTAAAAGGAGGATACTTTCCAAATTTTGATTCTGCAAAAGATAAGTGCATAATGATGACCTTCTACTGCCTGCCCTCAAATGATATTCCAAATATAGGGGAGGAGTTACCAGTATTATCAGAGATTATGACAGATGCTTGCCTCTCGGAAGAAATAAGGATCTGTATGGGTTTGTGTGGGTATCGCCTTTATGCCTGTGTTACATTGTTTGATATCAAAACGGTCAGAACGTCAAGACGTAACATCGTTCTGTTACAAGACATCTTCAAAAATGGTTCTTTGACTAAGAGGGATCACTTAATGATGCTCAAATCAATGCCTCAAGCTTGTGATGGTGTATTATTCAAGAGACGGTATCAAAGGAAACTGTATGAATGGTTGACAATATGTGCATCATCAGAGGTAAATATCAATACTCTAACTTTTACAATACGATTGTTGGACTTTTCTCATAGAAATGCTGAGGATTTGTATATCATATACATATGCCAAGTGATGTCACATGTTTTACATCGGAACCTATATGTTGCTACGAACAAACTTTCCAAAGCTAGAGTTGAATTTGACAGAAGCAACCTACCAAATGCTTGCCTGTCTGTATTTCATTTGCTAGAAAGTTCTTGCTGTCTAAAAAAAGGATTGTTAGACAAACATGAGGCCTGCCTTCATTCACTGCTACTGATGATGCTACAAGACATTGTTGCCTGGAGAAGTTGCCTAGAATTGGTTGAAATGGCCAGTCCTATGAGAGAAATGCTTTCAAAAACTCCATTGATTGATTTGTTGAAGAAAAAGCAAACCAAAACTTGTCTCACAGGTAAGACTAAAGAAATTAGAATTGTTACATAAATGCCACAATGTAACCATTTCTTCTAGGTCAACTGGTCTAACAATAGAAAATAACTAAATAATTTAGTTTTAAAATGAAAGAAGATTTCAAAGTTCCAAAATTATTCTGAATCATTGTAAATAATACAAGATTTACAATGAATATTTCATTATTATGGTTATGCTATATACATCATTTCTGAAGAATATTGCTTAAAGTACTTGCACCAAATGTGAGGAATTGGTACACCACTGTCCTATACTTTATCCCACAAACTCTTAAAGCAACTGGTGGAAAAGGTGCAGGCACTTTAAAGAAAATTCTTAAGTCTCATGATTAATAATTAGTTCATAATGGAATATTGATGACGTTTTGAGAAATTCGGTTTTTTTTTCACAATTAATAATTGAAGGTTAGATTTTTCGTATTATAAACCATGCTATAATAAACGGTTATTACCACTCAAACTGATATTGAGTTATGAAACAAATGTATCATGTTTGGACTGAATAACATAATCATATTTCAAGGTGATCAAATGTTGTGAAAGTTTTTCTTGTGAGAACTATTTTTGATGTAGCGAAAGAGTGTTAAATGTTGGACCAACCATAATGTTTACTTTTCCTTACATTGTTTTTCATATTTCAGTTGAAAGGCACATTTTTTGTGAACAGGATTATAAAAGCAAGTCACCCAGGTAAGCCTAACTCAGTAATACCATTTGTAAAATATAATTTTAATGAAAATATAAGGGCAAGTTGAACAATCGATTTCGGCTAATGAATGACTGTGAACATTAATGCATGGGTTTCAGGATATTGTGTTGATCATTTCAGAGGAGCAGGTCAAGGTGCACTGAGCGCTAGAATGGAAGACATACCCGTGGGGTTTGGAAATGTAAGGGCTTGTGCATATAAAGCTTATCCTGCTCGTACATTTGGTGGTCGCCCTTTTTGTACTACTGTATCAATTTGTGCTAGATTTGCAGGGATAGTTTGGGTGATAATAACTCTATTGGCATATTGTATTGCATCGGCAGCTTTTTTAACTGTTATAGGTGAAAGCGCTGTAAACCCAATTGTAGGGATATTTATGGCTGCACCAGCTTCATTGGAAATCATGCACGTGGGTGTTAAATATGTACGGGCTGTGACTTTTGGAGTTTATCCTGCTCGTACATTCGGAGGTAGCCCTTACGGTCGTATTGTACGTGCTGCATTCGCTGTTGTAGGGATATCTCTGGTTGCATCAACTCCATGGAAAGAAATCCTAATGGGTTTTGGATATGCGGCTAGCATTACTGCAGGTTATGTTGCTGGTATATGGGTTACTGGCACTGTTCGTCCTACTGAAGCTAGAATCACTAATGTGTTGGTTGCACCACTTTCAGCATTTGTCATTGCAAGTGCAGCTTTTGGTACTGCTATGGGTTTTGGTGCTGGGTTTGCCATTGCAATCGCTTTTGGTACAATAGCTCGATTGGTAGTATTTAGAATGGCACTGATAGTTATCAAACGAATCAGAGTATAAAGCTGCTGCATTTCTATATAGTGTATTTCTAAGATGACAATCATATGTATTCAACTTTTTTTGACTTTTTCATTCGAAATCCAAATTTAAATACAGCAATGTACACTAGAACATTATAATCTTGGTGGTATAATGTTTTACTTAGTTTAAATTCATATATTTATATCAATTTCTCACACTTTAAAGGCAAAAGGCAGTGTGATGCCTGTACAATTTAAATCTAATTGAGGATCAACCATGACATAAGATTACGAAAATATGCTTCATCTGAATATCAAACTTCATCTAGACATGCTGTGTGATAAAATTAGTACAAAATGAATAAAATGTGATGAAAGAATGTTCATGTTGGTATTTATTTGCACATCTGTTAAGTAAGATGTAAGTGATAATTTTTGCAATGTATTTGATTTGTCATATTCTTTTAGTATTCTATGAAAGATGGGGGTCTATTGCTAGGAAATTATTACATAATTATATAAGTCTAAAGGGTGCAGGCACTTTAACATCGCAGCTTGTAAACTTAAAACATCTTTAGGTAAGTGCTCACTGACAAAGTTATGGTTAACAAAACGTTTAATTTTGATTCGAATTTTCCAATAGTTTTGGGCTGTATACTAAATAAACGAAAGAGAATCCTGAGTTCTAAGAAACAACGTTTCATAACAGTCTTTTAATTGTGATGAAAATATTTACTCATATCGACACGCTAGAGAAACAACTGCAAAATCATTAACATAATTGCTTTTACTTTGTATGTATCCTGATGTTAATTCCAATGGAAATTGTCATTTTGCATGGTTAGAATATCGAGAAAGTTACTGAACGTTTGTCCTCATCATTATGATAATGATATTATGATAATAACTATTCGCATATGCATTCTAATATAACAAATACATTAGGCAAAGAGATTGCCATGATTGTTGTCACTAGCAAAAGTCTTATAATGCTAAGGTCACTGATGTTGTTGGTGTTACTCATAAGTGTTGAAGGTCTCTTCTGAGCACTAAGGAAAGGCTGATCCTTGGATGCCAGGGGCTACCTTTAGCGGGTTATAGCTAGGTGTGCATTACTTTTTGAGCTGGTGTGACAGTTAGCACACGAACACAGGAATGACCAGTTGATACAATGATTCAAAACATTGAAAATAAAATATGCAAAAGCGTCACCTTTTTCTTTTCGAACTCTCTTTTAATGAATGTAAGATCATTTCCTCAACTGGGTAACATGCATTATTGATATTTTTTTGCTTGGATCATTTGGGAAAAATCTCTATAGTAATTTAACAAGAGAATTCTGGTCAGATATGCCCTCAAAATGACATTAAAAGCCTTAGCAGAACAAGTTTTCAATGTTAAATTCCAATAATAAAGTTTGTTTAAATACCTTTTGATAATCATAAATATGATTTGAATGAGTTCTATCAAAAGCTACGATTGCTATGAACTTAAGAGATAAAATTCCTTTTATTTAAATACCTTGATTATAACACATAAAAATATTTTTGAAATTCAGAATACAAGTAAACTTCTGCTTATACACAGGTATAGCGTGGTAATAATGAGGCTAAATACTCATGAAAAAGTCATCTTGATTTACAATTCTCTTTATTCAAGTTTAGTGATTTAGAACAAACAGGTTGACCTATATTCAAATAGTCTTACAGTATGTTCAAGTTCAATGTATTTTATTTTAGTAACATGTTCACTGGCTTTCCAAATGTACACATACAAGACCTTACAAACAATGAACTCAACCCCTATAATGGGCATGCAAGTCACTGTAAATATATCAAATTTACAACCAAAAAAAAAGACCAAGTATTTAGATTATTGTTTTTTTTTCAAGAAGGCATATTGAATAAACTTGGCAGTATGCCAAATGGCATCTTTACTCATTATGAACGCCCGTTTCAGTACAGTACTCATAGCTCTCAGTATAAATGATGGGTCCAAGTTATGTGTAAAACATGTTCACCAGAAGTTGAACAATCTGTAGCCAGACTGTGCACCTACTCCAGCGGCATATGCTATTGCAGCGATTCCAACAGGAGCAAGCACTGTACATGCAACTGCACTTCCAACTACACTACCATAAAAAGCAGCAGAAGAAGCTGAACCCAACATCGATAAGCCAGAAGAGGATGAAACCAACGTCGATAATTCAAGGAGTGATAAACCCAACGTCGATGAACTAGACATGGATAAACCAACTCTTGCTCCTACAAAGGAACTTGAGCCAAGGTATGCAATTCCAGTAGTTATAGCCCCAGCTGTTGCTGCACTGGCACCAATTTCACATCTTGCAAGGTGACCAGGGACATTTGCTTTGATAAATGTAAGAGTGAAATTTAAGCTTATAACATATGTGGCTGTGTTCCTCCTCTGTTTACCTATCTACATGTGTATAATATAATTTCAGTATTTATTTCATCTTTTTGTAGTTTAGAAAGTACTAACCGTTAATTGATGCATATCTGGAAAAAAAATATGAAAAAAAATCATAATATGAAAGGGGAAGGGGTCGAATGGAAATCGGTCGTCTATTACTTTTTGGAATAATGCTTAACTATACAGAATAATTATTGTAACCTACTTCTCTTCAAATCCTGCTCTCGCACCAGCATTGGCCCCTGCCACTGAATGAATAAGATTCACAGGACCTGCCAGTATGCTACCTGCTGTGCCAGTTATGAATGATACATCTCTTGCCCTTTCCCCACCATGCCTTGCAATTTCTTTTACATCTACATAAACCGATTAAAAGATTAAGATGCATCATAGTAAAAAATATAGGGTGACTTAGTTTGGTATGTAGTAACTGCTTCTATCAAGCATTGCATAGAGATAGAGAGAGGGAAATTGTAGGGAAGGGGGGGGGGTCAATCGAGAGAGCTAGAGAGAGAGAGATGATGAGATTATTACAACCCTTACCTGACATAGCTCTATTCCAGGTTATATGCCATGCTATATACCTGTGACAAATTGAACATATACACCATAAGACATTTTAGTATTCAGGGCAGTCAACTTTTGATATTTTCAAATAAAGTCAAGAAATATAAACTTTTGGGGTGGGGTAGAGATGGATATGCAAATCGATTTTTTTACTAGCAAATGCATCTGTATGTTGTCGTTTTTTGCAACAAATAAAAACTTATTACAAATCGATGATCTACTCAATAAGTACACACATTCCTGTGTATTGAAGGAATGGTTGGGATCAAAAGGACTCAAATGCATGAGTCAATCCGTCCAATGCGTAAGAAGCAACAAGCTTTTTTTTTATATATATTATATGTATATATTATATATATATGAAAGTTGCAGTTTGTTTAATCATTTCGATATACCCCTCGTGGGAAAAAATATCTAAAAGACTGGTGAAAAAAAAAAAAGAACTAGAGATACTTAACCATGAAGACCAACATTCAGGTTACTAATACAGGAAATCTTTGAAAATTAGTGTAACATATATTAACACACAATTATTAAACTTACCGTAAAACCTCAGGGATAACCTCGAAATTCATGTTTATCAAGTCTGACACTGCGCGTAAAATCTTGCCAGCCTTATCTTGATGAGCGCTTGAAATAAAACCTGCGCAATATGACTTAAATACTTATATTCATTTATTATCGATTTGGACGAACAAAGCTTTGAATCTCAATTGTGTCTTCTACTGATGAGTTGATTAATGGATAACGTTTAAACAGAAAAAAAACTACCAAATCAATATCATTTGCGTTTCAATCAATTTAGAATATCAATTTTAACACAATACAATGGTAACTCCTATACTTATACATGGAGCTAAGTTATAAGGCTGTTGATATTGTTGATATAAAGAATATGTACACACACATTTTTTTGTAAATTGCTACTTGGCGTTAACTCAACTACATTAAATGCTAAAGTTACGTTTAAATGTGGGCGATACGATTTGAAATTTAAGCATATTGACAACAGTAGTCAAATATTGATGCAAATTATCATATATGCCAACTTACAAAACTCCAAAGCATATTTATTACATGTTGTATTATCATTGTGAAAATAAAAAGTTATAATGAGCATCTTTAGTAAAAAAATATTGTTGACAAATGGTTTCTGTTCTGTGTTGATAGTGCAGGATGATTTAAGTATTGTTTAAACAAATATCTCACACAATTCCAAATTAGATACAAATTGGCCCCCCGAACTGTACAGGAGCAACACAAAAATTATTTTGTAAACAACAAAGCAGACATAAAGATATAACACGATTAGAAAGGTTGTGCAAAGTGTTATGTACATACCACACTAGTCTTTTTGAAACAGTTTCATTTGAGGATTAGATTTAAACAGGAGTATTTAATCCTATTTTAACTTTAAACAGGAGTATTTAATCCTATTTTAGCTTTAAACAGGAGTAT
>JAVSBT010449858.1:0-10034 GCA_033118115.1 Pharyngocirrus eroticus
CCAGTATTGTCAAAAACTCCCTTTTATTTAAAGTAGTATACCAATTTTGGCCTAATGTATACATCGCTTTAAGTTATTGCTTGACGACGATACTATATGGATTCATTGCATAGCACCAAGCATTAAATATGTAAAACTCCATATTATAAAACTAGTTTGTTTACTTTTTTGAATCACAAAGGTACAGTTTAAGTCAAAGTTAATGAATCACCTCAAATGTGGTCACACCAAATAAAGTGGTATATTACCAAAATCCAGAGTTTTCAAACAGTTGGGATATTCCATTATATCTTCTATTAAATGTTACATAACTGGAAAACTGACATGTAAATTATGCTTGGGGTCAAAGTTCATGGTTAGAGTCAAAGTTCACAAAACCGTCTCTTCGAAAAATGCATTGTACATCATTTTTTATCTGTCCTGAAAATTTGGTGCCTCTATCACCATTCTCACAAAAAATGTCCCACAAAAGCCTGACTATTGTGAGATATTATTGAAATAAATACACCAATTACTTTTAATTGTGTTCATCTTAATATTCTGGTGTTTTGATAATTTCAACCATCACTGTACAATTTTTTTTGGCTTTATTCAAACCTTTACAAAGTCAATAGTTTCCTGCCGCTCATACTAGTATAACACAGACAGACAAATGGACAAAGCGTAAATTTGAATCAGAACTTAAAGGTAATCTATTCTTATTAATCTTATTCTTATCAGTCTTATTACTATTCTTATCATTATATTTCTTCCTCTTCTTGGATGGAAATATGAAATACAAAACATTATAAAATCCATTCCAAATTGATAGCTTGGTGCATATTTGAGCATGATTCATTTTGTTGCGATTTATTTTTCTTTAATATCTTTTTTTTTTGTAACATTTTTTTTGTGAAACTCAATTAGTTAAAATTTGTGTAGGCTTGCAAATATACATTTTCAAACTCAGTTAAAAATCGAAGAGGTTATTTGTGCAATAGAAGATATTTGTGCTATTAAATAAAATAGGAAGACTTCACTTCTTCCCATGGTTGAACTTAGACGACCGAGGGTAGTCTAATCTATGCTGAGATAAATTTATTTTTGAAAAATTCAACTTATCAATTTGGAATAGCCCAAGGGGTTTTAACAATTGAACTCTAGCCAGAAATTGCATCAAAACCACTTCAGACCAACTCTTATATGTTAAATACTCACAGATATTTTTACATATTTCCAAAGATGATTGATATTTTTAAAATGTCTTTTAGCAAGAGCTTATATTGTTTAAACCTTGTATAAACAAAAAATGTTTAATTCACATGTAATAGTAAGTAGAGTATACAAAAAAAAAACATGATTTTTTAAAAAATATTTTTTCAATACTAGTACATGATTGGACATGATTATCATGGAACTTATTGACCACTGCAACAGTCATTCCCACTTAAGCAAATCCCTCTATAGCCAAATGTAATGTTAAACTAAATGGTTGATATTCTGAGTGATAGCATTCTATAAATGTATTTATTTGTCAAATAAAGAGAAGCCGGCTGATATCAAAGATATTATGATCCTTCAATTTATGAATCATAATATTTATCCATAACTGTAAAAAGATTGTGATATTTACTATACATTTAATTTAAAATGACGAGAGTAAACATTACCAATATACTATATGCCAAGATGAAGAACCATTGAAAGTATAAATTTTCCTCATGCAAATATTGTCAATCTTCTTTTGTTCAAATACATGGATTATCACAGGTATTTTGGCAATCTTTCATCTTTCTTATTTTTACAAGTCAGTACCTTTTACTTTTTGTAAGTCAATCCTTCCTTTTCAATCTTTTCTTTACAACCTTTTTCAGTGTTGGGGTAGGTGAACATATTCTGACATTCAAATATGGCATGTGCTCTTCCCCCTCCAAATGTATTCACAAAAGAGGCAGAGAACTGTATGAGACTGGTACAACTTCTGAGAGGACCAGGATGTACTGCCTTACAGAATGTACTGGTTCAATACTCCACACACACATATACAAAGCCTTCCTTTGACAAAGTGTTGTTGGATCCTGGGGTCAAGGCAATTCTAACAAATCTTCATAAAAAAGGAAGAATATTAACAAAAGGACAATGGGTCACTTTGTATGGCAGACATTTCCCACTAGATAACATCCATAAATTAGGAAAACCAGAGACATTTGATATCACTCTCACATTTCTTCTAGTACGAAATCTATGTGGCCTTGCACCCCCAAAAGTACCTCCAGGATCTATACCAGGAACCAAACCAAGTTGGGACACTGAGCCTATTCCAGCAGATACCAGTTTAGAGGCAAATCTTGCACGCATCAAGTTGTACAGGAACAATCTCTGTCACCATGAAACTGGTGAAATACCAGGCCATGAGTTCAATGCTATATTTGATACATTGAAACAAGCCATTGTGGATATTTCGACCACTTTAAACCTCCCACTTCCACATTGGTCCGTAGCTTCAGCAGACCTAGAGAGATTTAGGATTGACCCAATCAGTCAAGATGATGCAGAAGAATTAGAAAATATGAGAAAAGATTGGAAGCAGCTAGAGAAAGACATCTTAGTTGAATTAGCATCCATCAAAGAAGACCAGAAACAATACCATGATCTAGAAATGGGTCAATTCAAAGCAATACAACAACATTTGCACAAAGGCAAGGAACCAAAGACAGAGAAGTTCTTCTGCTTTATTCCAATTCCAAAAATTATCAAAACCAGGAAAGGTATGTAACCTTGATAAAAATAAAAATAAAATACTAACTAAAAGAAATATTATACAGCAAGCAAAAGGAACTTTAATATCTCGTCTAAGCCCTTGGTATATCCATGGGAGGGTGTGTCTGTCTTGGTCTTAACTTACATACAGCTTGCTATCGTGTCTTTTTCCCCCCATTCCTGAATCAGTCCATTGTGGAAGGGTGCATTGTCCAACAGGTGAGGACTGAACCGTTCTTTGTTTGAGTATACTCTCTGTCTCACTCATATATTTTGAAGGGCAATCCTGGCATTTTATCTTTTGCCTTGCAGCTGTAATTGTGACTTGACTTAAGAGGGTGGTCTTACAGCCTTTTGTGATATGCAGAAGCATATGTCTCAATTACTCAAACATAATCTTTAAAATCATGTTAAGAGATTAGAAGTTAGATGACATATCGATATTTATATATATCAGGCTTTTGGGGACCCTGTTTGTGAAAATGGTGATAGGAGCAATACGTTTATTGAAGGTTTCATCTTGATAGCATGGCTTTTTAATGAGGAACTGTCGGTTTTGAAAATAAGCTATGTTTTATAATTCATTTTATAATTATTATTTCATTTTATGAATGAAAAATTGAAGATAAAACATCTTTAAAAAATAGTTTTGTACCTGAAAAAAAGCTGAAATACAACAAAATCTTGTACAAACATCAACATATTCCACATAATTATATAAAAGGAGTATGCATTATGGCTGTATATATATCTCCTATATTTAGGCAGATTATATCACCATAAGCAGCATTTTCGAGTCAATACAGCATAATGATATGTTTATGTAAAAGTTAAGACAATGAAGTGATTATAAAATTAATTAATGGATGAATGACTGAATGAATGGATGAACTAAACTTAAGCCCCAGTCCGATATAGGTGCTGGATCAACACTGATCACATCTGGCACAATCCGGCGTTTGAACTGTGATGGCCCGCAGCTATTCTTGTTGGTCTGGATATGTCAGTGGGGCTCAGGGAGGCCAACACGTCAGTTTTGTGAAGTTCAACATTTTGAGTTGACACCATAAAGGCCAGGGTAGATTTCGACATCTGGAGTGGTCAGTGTAGCCAACAGCCATACCACTGCCCTGATTGTCCGTGTGCAGCCTTGACAATGACAGATAGACACAGTGTCAACAAGGACATTCATTGTGTAAACAAAGTGTAAACACAGACTATTACGAGACAGTCCTTGGTCTTCCTTGTGGGTCCCGAGTTGATTCTGTGTAGATGCCCTGTTTGTCCAGGTTTGTTTGTGTAGCTACTGTGTTGAAAACCCCAAAATGAGCACAGATAGTCCCAGATCTTGATCAAGGGGGATCAGGCACTATCCAGGACTGCCATGTTCATCCATGCTTATATGGAATATTGATCATGTTTTTAAAACTGCACAGTACCTAAATAAAAAGCAATACAATCAAGATGAAACATTCTAAAATTTCTTCAATAATTGAGCCTTTTTAAGACCATTTGTCTCCAAAGAATATAATATTTTTGTGACTGGAAGAAATGATTTTGTAGTAATATTTGTGTCACAGTTTCATGGTAACAGTCAACGTTCACAAAAGCCACTATTTCCAAAAACACTTTATACATAAGGCTCTCTCTGTCCTGAAAATGTGGTGCTTCTATCAACATTTTTACAAAACGGTCCCAGAAAGCCCTACCCTAACCCCAGTTTCTATAATATAATGAATTCATATGATAAATCTTTTCTTCATTCAACTATCTTCTAGATGTGAGAGCATTAAGAAAAGCCTTATGCAGTTACTTCAAGATTCACTTCAATCATCTACAACGAAATCCCACAGATAAAAATGACACAATGATCCTGAAAGACACATATGTCAACTTGGCATGGAGCCAGTCAGTCCTCACCAACACAAATAAAGTTATAAAAGCCTTGAAACATTACAGTCAGGCTTTTCGAATTGCAGGCAAAGGTTCTCATATATTGGTAGAAGGTGAGCCAGGTGTGGGAAAAACTACTTTTGTAAAAAAGGTTACAATAGATTGGGTTGTAGGAGTAGAAAAGTACATAAATGTTGTAAGAGAATTGCAGAAATTTGACCTACTTTTTGTGGTGACATTAAGATTCGTTCAAAAAGATGATTCACTTGCATCCATTCTCATTGATCAGCATGGTCTTAAGATTGAGAGAGAAAATCTGCAGAAAATTCTTGAGTCCCATGACAGTATCGTATTGATACTGGATGGGTTTGATGAGTATTCTGTAGGTACTTGTCATCAAATTGATGCAATTATTGAAAGGAAGCTTTTCAATAACCTCACTGTTCTAATGACCAGTCGCCCATGGAAATCAACCTCTTTCACTACAACACAAAGATTATTTCAATTCCATTTCCAAATCGAAGGTTTTAGAACCTTTGACGAGATAAGAGAGTATGTACAAAGGTTTTTTCAAGACGAGTCAAAGGCAGATTCTCTTGTCACTCAGATCAAAAAGAAAAAGCTTTTTGCACTTTCCAAAGTCCCTATCATGTTGTTGATTCTTTGCCTTCTCTTTGAAGAGGAAGGTCAGTCACTTCCTAGTGATCAGCATGTACTGTATTGGAAACTGATGAATTGGTTTTACATGAGGTACATAGCAAAGGGGGCTCAGTGTGATATGACCTTGAAAGAGATTCTTCTCAAATTAGGGAAAACAGCATTGCAAGGCTTATTGAAAGGTCAGCTCTTATTTAAAAGAGACGAGGTAGAAATAGAATTAGGTTCAGATGTTTTTGAAATGGGATATTTGACTAGTGGAAAGATCGGAGGTTTTACAGCAGCAAATATTTCAGTGTCTTTCCCTCATAAATCCATTCAGGATTATGTAGCTGGATACTTCCTGGCAAACTCTGATGATGGATGGGATTTACTGAACAACATTCCCCAATTAGAGTTAATAAAGCAATTTAACATTGACACAAATGTATTCAAAATCGCTGTGAAAATATCCGACAAGTGTTTACCCCGAGTATTGGGTCTATTTGACCCTTTACGTGACAACAGTGTTTTTGATTTTGTTTCAAAATACAAGAAAGAGGAACTGATAAGAGATGTGAATCATAATACTGGTATGTCATATGAGCTCTACTATCACTACCTCCTATTGACAGTTTTACAGTGTGGTCTATCATCCTATTGTTATCACAATCCCATAGTAATAAATACAAGGAATCTTGACCCAACTGATGCTGTGTCAGACCCATTACACAAAGCCCTGTCATCTGGTACTCTTACTGCTAGAGATATTGTTGATGAATCAGAGACAGTCCTTACATGTGTTAGGGTTACTCCTGGTTATTTATACCGAGATGATGGTGAAGATGATGGTGATGATAACCCATTTTCCTTTGTGCTTCTGACCAATTCCAAGGTCATTACTATTGGTAGTTATGAAGATTATGGGATTGAAGAGCACAGACAAGTTAAAATCTTGAGATGTCTCATGGGGTGTGGTCTTGAAGGTCTCTCAGTGCTAGGACTGTCAGGCTGTGACTATTCAATGCCTGAGATCAGAGAGATGAGTCACAAGTCTAAAGATCTTAGAGTCCTTGACTTGTCTGACTGTAAAATCACAGAAGATTTTACCTCAGATGTAGGTGAACTTGTAGTCAAGAATCCAAATCTGTGTCAATTAAACCTTTCTAGGAATAAAGAAGTAGATTGGGAATATCTGTTTACCTGCTTGCTAAGCTCAAGTCTAAAAACTCTTAGGGCACTGATGTTAAGGGTCTGCAATATTCCAGAAAATGTTGCATTGATTCTGGTTGAGTTAATTAAAGCACAGAGAGACTTAGTCTCATTAGATTTGTCTTACAATGATGACCTTGCGAACATTTTATCACAGATAGTTGAAATGGTACCAGAAACACCTTCCCCAATATTCAAATGGGTATTACTTGGTTTAGGGCCTATTGCATCAGAACAATCAGAAACATTGAAATCTGTCATTTCTCGCTCTCCAAATCTCAGGGAGTTGACACTGATTGGCTGTCATTGTGATGTGAGTAAAGAGGTCATAGAGAAGCAAAGCTTGGAAATGTTGGATATTTCTGATAAAGATGCATGGGTGAATTCAGAGAATGAGAATGAGAAGTCTTTGGATGTGGGATACATCCTTAGACACATAGACAAACTCCAAAAACTGAGAAGGATCACAGCAAGGAGATGCTGTATTGGGGATGACATCATGATCCAGAATCTCCACAAGAATCCTAATCTGACATGGATTGATTTTTTGGACAATTCTATTAGTGAGGAAAAAGTAAACATCCTCAGATCTACATGTGATTGGGTTGATTTCATGTGTGATGACAGTGATGCTGATTACTTTTCACTAAAGCATTACGGATTTTAGTGGTAAATCAATGCCATGTCATGTCTTGATATTTGATATGAAATGATGACAGGTTCATTGTCACAATGTAGCTGTCTATAGTTTGATGATTCAAGTATGATACCTTTGAGAATTACTGAATGTGACAAGAAATCTATGAATCCATTACTAGGATTCTTTTCATAAATTAAACTTTTCAATGTGACGTTATTGTACAAAAACTTTTCTTTACATGAATAACTTCAACTGTAAATATAGTTATGATATGTATGTGGGTTACAGCTTTAGCTGTATGAGCTGTTCATTGTATTCTGTCAGTGTTAGAGTGGGTTAAAACAGATTGTGTTCTGTCAGTGTTAGAGTGGGTTAAAACAGATTGTATTCTGTCAGTGTTAGAGTGGGTTAAGACAAATTGTATTCTTTCAGTTACAAACAAATAATGTTGTCTCCATATTTATTTTGTTTTATGTAAATGACCAATGTAGCATCTTAGCAATAAGAGTAGAGAAGGAAATTTAGTTTAACTATTTTTCCATTGGATTTTGAATGTATAAACAATATTGTGTAAACTATTGTATCAGTAATAATAAAGTTTTTAAAAATTAAAATGAATATGTTGTTTTTTCTTCTATATTTGTCATTTATTTTAAATAAAAATATGTCGGTATGGCTCTTCGGTCTATATCTAGTTTTAGTTTTACACCAATCTAGTGATTAGTGTATTACAGCTTTATTACAACACATCAAATCAATGCTATCTTTTCCAGCAGTCCGCATGGAGATGCTGTATTGAAGATGACATCGTGGACCATTTCATCCAGAACCTCCACAAGAATCCTAATCTGACATGGATTGATTTTAAGGACAATTATATCAGTGCAAAAAAAGTGAACACCCTCAGATCTACATGTGATTGGGTTGATTTTTTTAGTGGTGACAGTGAAGGTGATGTTGAATACTTAGCACAAAAGCAATACGGAATTCAATATTTGTAAATAAATACCACTCATGTCACATCTTATTACCAAATGATGACAAATTCATGGTCACAATGTAGCTGTCAATAGTTTTATGAGCTAGATCAGTGAGCATTTACACATTTCTGGAATAGGACAAAATATCTATTATTCCATTTTCTTTTGTTCAACGGCTTTTTATTCCAAAAAATTGAATAATACATTTCAATGTGGCATTGTATTAAAGCTGTCATTTACATGAAAAACTAAATGTATTACTGTAAATATAAAAGCAATGTGACAGCTAGGTGGATGGAATATTTATTTGGATTTAGAGCTTTAGCTACCGGCTGATCTCCTAAATGATAGCTTTACCATCTAATCTGACAGTATTTACACATATTTTGTGATTGCACTCTTTGTCATGTGACACCCTTCATAAAAAATATGACCTTAACAGAAGTGTTATAATTTGTTAAGAAACGTTTCCTGTCAAATATTCAAGGAAAAACTCTAAAATGTCCATATACACTATCGATTTTTGTCATCAAACTTTGAAACGGTTTATTATGTACACCAAATATTAATACAGTTAATGCATGGGATATCTGTACACAAATCATAGCACCCATTCAGCATAGCTGGTCTTTCATGGGACCCTTTTGTTCTATTCTCTATGCATCTATTGAATAAAGTTCAGTAACGTTGGAATTAAAAGTCCTTTTCGTCTTTTTGTCTTGTGTCATTACATTTTTTTCCCATTACTGCTTATCTTTTGTTTTGGTATATAAAGTATAGTAGAATACACATCACAGAGGAGATTTCTTTTTGTGAACTATAGTTAAAATTGAAAATGACAGAAGTTTGAAAGCTTTCAAAAGTGAGCTAAACATTTTTGAATGTTTAGCTCCATTTTGAACGCTAAAAGATCATAGTATGACATTTTCACATTTCATGTAAAATGTCATCACTCTGGAAGCCATGTGCCCTGTGTTTCCCTTCACTACCATACATTGATCCGCCTCATTTATGAATATTTTGGGTAGAAACGTTTATCTTTTTAATTTAAAACCAACCAAAGTGTTATGGGTCATGTTTCTCAGTCGACAAAAGTGTTCCATGATCATTTTAAGGCCGTGTAACAATACCATTGTGTAGTATTTAATGCTTTTTTTAAAAATACATATGTGGTACACAGGTTTAGTGCCGTCATGTAGTGAACAGAATAATAATCATTTTAAATCTGAAATGTTCATGACAAATAACGACATTGTTTTCGGCCATTGTTATCTGTCTTATTTACGTGCCAAGGGGATAGAATCCATGACACGGGTCCACATTTTACATCCTTTCCGCCAGATGTTTCTGATACACTTAACAGAGCTGAATACCCACTTTTAAACAAGAAAGAATTTGCCTCAAGCAGGATAGTACCCATGCTATTGGTGTATGCCTGATCCTTGGTGAAGTGCCTTAACCACTATGCCACTTGTTCCCCATGTCTTAATCACAGTCTAACCTGTCTATAAAGACTATCTTTAGGACTGGGTTGAAGTGGTCCCATAAGAGAGATGGTCTCTTTTGAGAGGTTCTGTTGCACGATAAGAGGTCTGTATGTAAAATAAGTCCCCAAACAGCCATTGTTTCTTTTTCAGAAATATAAATTTCATAAAAAGTTCTTTGAAGTAAACTTAGGAATTGTGAAACATAAATTATCAATCATAGCTTTGGTTTATTTTGTGTTAATGCTTCCAATTATATATTTACTAAATATATGCAAACGAAACAACGGTGGTGACATTTTATTTCGCCACTACTGTATATTCTTTAAATGACAATAACAACATCTAACAGCTTAAGGGTAGGGTGGGCGGTAATTTTTATGTCCAATATTGAAACTGTTGATTTTGACTTTTTTGCATATTTATTCAGTTTAATAAGTCAAGAACAAG
>JAVSBT010449869.1:0-10033 GCA_033118115.1 Pharyngocirrus eroticus
ATATAACATATTAAAATTTGGTAATTTTATCTGCAATAATAAAGATTTTGATTTCAAGAGGCGTCTTTCGCCTTAAAAACAAAATGTTTACATTATCTTCATAAAAAAGTATGATTCAAAAATTATTAATTTCAGAGTCCATCGTTCAACAGAATTATACTCAGTTTTACTCACTCTATAACATGCAATACCAACACCAAGCCATGAAACACAAGTGGGAGACCTCTTACAAGCCATAAGAAATGTATTCTTTGCATCTTGAAACTGAAAAAAGAAACATTGCATGAATACTTTTTCCTAACATCAATTCTGCTTACTCAAAAGCCACAGTAAAATTAAGCTTCAGTGATTCCAATAAGATTAATTTCCATCTTTTTTATTCTTATGAGAAGAGAATCTGTTTCCAAGAAATATTTCTGAAAGGAAATTATGCCACCTTTGTTCATATAAATGACTACAAAATAAATTCAGAAGTACAAATAACAAAATAGTTTTTGATTTTTTTTCATATGAATGTACACAGTCATACCTTTCCATCCTGTAGATATATAGAAGCAAGTCTTAGATAAATGGAATGTGTTTCTGAAGCATCTGCTACAAAGGCTAGTGTTCTTTCATAGCAATCTTTAGCGGTATCTGTCACACCATTCATGTACATGACATGTCCCATCAATGCCCATGCATCAGGATTCTATAAAACATCAAATCATTCCAATTAATTTACAAGGAACAAAACTATGGTTGAGAAACTATTCCTTTATCTCATGAAAAAAAACCACCAAGAAGTGGCGCAGTAATTGAACAACCAAAAAATACAAAGTCACAGATGATAATGGATGAAAGGATGATGCTTTTGCTAAAATTCATCTTAAACCGCAAGCAATAACAAATAGTTTACCTGATGATCAAACTGCAAGGCTTCTTTTAGGCATTCTTCCGCTTCTTGTAACAGGTGTCTTTGTAATTTTAATCTTGCCATTGATATGTAGTAATCTCCCGAAGGCCCTCCATTAGAGTCCAGAAGGTGATGAGCAAGGGCTCTTTCTGTAAACTGATATTGAAAAAAATAATTAGTATGGATATTCTTATGATGACAACTCCAATTTATTATCAAAATAGATATTTTAATCTTTCCCATAAAGGCTGCAGACTATAAATGCCAAGATTGTGGATATAATGGAATATGAGGCTTTTATATAATGAAATATGAGTCTGTAAAGCATTACAGTGGAATATTATGCCCATGCATGTGGATGTAGACACAAGCTTTGCTGATCAAATGATGAAGTAATTGGTACAGATTCTAATATGGCAGCATTCAACTTCAGCATTTATTGGATGACAAACTCACTACACAAAGTAAAACTCACTGGCATAGCTTTTACTTCCAAAAGGAAATCTACAATCTGCATGTAGATGGTCATAGAAGGTTCTGGTGTCTGTTCTCTAATGGACACCACATCATCTTGTGGTCCTGCAGCCGGCTGGGGACTATTTGACCTTACCACACTCTCAGGCCTGGAAGCCCCTTGGTTACTTCTGGTTGCTGTTGAGGAAAGGCAAATATTCAAGTTTTTTTTTCAGTAATTGCAACAAAAGAGCATATTATATATAAGTCCTCTTTTGAAATAAAATTCAAAAATTTCTTTAAATTTCATTAGGAAATACCAGTGTTTTAACTTTCAACCTTAGCAACCAATTTTATTGCCGACTCTTATCCAACTTTATCTTCATTACAATTTTTTGTTTATCATTGATCAAAAATGTTAACAACGTTCAATGAAATTCACCTTTAATGACAGAAGTTTTTGATCAGATTATAGGACTTCAACAACAAAACTCGGGCAAGAGTTGGACAACAACAAAATCATAGTGTTAACAGGCCCTTAGTCTAATTGCATTGAAAGACAATTATTTATAGTAATACTTATAATCAATTCAAATAATGATAAGAAGTCACTATTTTATAACATAGCAACATGGTATTTTATGCATAAACCTAGAAAATTTCTGTTGATTGTTTTGAAAAGAAACTAAACATGGATCTTTTGTTTTGTGAAGTAGTCACAGAGTGCATTTGATGGGATAGTAAAATCTCCATTATTCTATAATCACTTACCTCAACCAACTCGCATAATTTTATTTTGAAATGACAGCAGGTGCAGACTTTTCTGTTCAATCAAACTTACCTTCTGACTTGCCTTCAGATTTGCCTGCGGACTTTCTAAAAGCAGAAGTTTTCCTGCTTACAGATGTCTTGGCACTCAACTTTTCTCGACCATCTGGGTGTCCCGCGGTTTGAGAATGGGGAGTTGTTGACTTTGGAGACATGGGGGCGCCATCTGCTAATGCAGATAATCCATCTAACATGCAGAGGGAAAGGGAAAGCATGCAAGTACAACATATAAAAGGGTGTGTTTGGTGAGGAGGAAAATAAAAGATAAACAGCCATTTGATAACAGTAGTGCTCTCTTTTATGAAGACAATTGAAGGTATTAGGCTAAGAATATTCTAAATCAAAATGTACAAAAATCAAAACATATCTGTTTATACTGTGACTGAAAAATACTTTCTAAAATTAATGGATGTTCTCTTTTATGCAAGAAGAATATGGTTTGTCTTGCATCTTACTAGTTTGTTTCTTTGTTCTTTTCATTAAATCTAGCCACCTGATTTTTTCTAAGGACAAAAACATTTAAAAGGTTAATTTGAAAAAAAAAAAGTGATAAAAAATGGAATCTTATCATGTAATATAAGGCTGCCTTTGATGAAAAATCATATATTGACAAAAAAATTACATTTGATTATGATATTTCTATGGCAAACATTTGAAAAATGAAAACAAACAAGAACTCTGAAAAAAAAGGTCATTACTACCACGTTATACCTAAACCTTCAATTATTTCACTATCAATGTATGGAGGAACATCAGGAGTAAAGATGAAATAGAATGACATTCAAATGAATCTCAGCTGAATGACACTATTAGATTAGTAAAAATTGTGCAAAGTATTGTTTTTGTTATCATAATATTGTATTAATTTTGTTTGTCTCTCTGCTATTTGTCAAAAGTAAAATTTCCACACTACTATGGCGAATAAAGAAATTATTATTATTATTGTTATAATTATTATTATTATTATCATTACTCTTTAAAAAATCAGATCAGCCTTGAGAAAGTCACTGTGAATTGTATCTGAGTTATGAAAACTGCTTTCAATTTTTCTGCACACTATTGAGAATCTACAAAACTAAAAAATTCACAATTTGAATTTGTAAAACATTTTTTTACCAAAGAAACTTTATGACTTTTACAGGTTATCCTAGGCAAATGATTTCCTATTCTATTACAGAGTAATTTCTAGACTTGTTTTTATTTATTTTTTCCTCTAAATACCCTCTAATAATAATACTAGATACCATCCATTAAATACGAGATTTATGTTTATTTATCTAAAAAAAGCCCTACATAAATTGTTTATATAAAATAAAACTCCTTCATTTTGATGGAAGAAAAAGCTTTAGGTGCAGAATTTTGCAGTGTTACTACAACAATTAACATCAAGTGATCATGCAGTGGGTTGAAGATAGAAATCTATTCTATGATGTTTAGCTTTATTTACCTTTTTGTAATTGTTCTGCTGCTTCTTGTTCAGCCTTTTCAGCTGCTTCTCTTTCCCTTTCAAGCTCTGCTTCTTTAGCAGCCTTGGCTTCACAAACAGCTTTTGCAAAGTTTAATTTATTGGCTTCTAACACAGCCATTTCTGTCCCTATTTCATTACCAATGCCATCATAGAATAAAGCTGATAAATACAAAACCAAAAACCAAATTGTTTTCATTTTTTCTTGCATATTTATATAAATTCTGATCAAAATTCTAACCAAAAATAGAATATATATATATACGGTGCCTGGTGTCATATACTAAAACATTGCCCAATTAATCGTTGATATAAGCTTACCTAACATTGTCCATGCAAGGATACTTTGAGGTTCAAATGTCGTTGCTGCAATGAAGAATGTCTCTGCAATATCATGTTTGTCCTGCATTGTGCACACAACCCCATACAAGAGTAAACTATAAGAAAAAAAGGACTTCATCAATCATATAAACATAAAAGGATATCAGTAAAGATGGGCCAGTTAAAGTATAAGGAGAGAGTGGTTAAGTACGTTTCATTGAAACTGTTCTATTACTATTGACTTTTACCTATTTTGTTTTTTTAAAAGCATTTTCAACCCAATCCAATCGACTTACCCTTGTACATGTCTTTGGTCTATGGACACACATTCTTTAAAGCACTCTTCGGCTTTAGTTAAATCATTGATATACAGACAGAATGTACCATAGTCCAACCAATGATCAGGATCCACTCTGTCTCTTGCAATTCTCTGTTACGGGGGAAAAGGAAACCACAGTGTCAGAAAAATAATACTTTAAAAGGAAAATTGGAAATTCCAAACATCTAACAGAGGACTTGTATGATATTAAGTGGCCATCTCACCTCTTGATAGTATTTGGTAGCTAGTTCATAATTTTCATTCACTTCTGCTTCTCTTGCAAAGTGCTTGAGCTGAGCAGAATCTGTCAATGGTTCAGGTACTGGAGATTGGTCTTCAATTGCCAAGAAATTACCCAAGCCAATATGCATCTGATCCACTAAATACACATATAACTCACTCAAAAATGCTTGCATCTCATCTTTGTCTTTGAATTGTGTTGTTCTTAAATATTTCTCTCTAACAATTTTAACCACAGCATATTTAAGTTGTTCTTTGAAAGCAAAATATTTTCCAGTTGAATTTAAATGATAAATTAACTGCTGTTTTCTCTCCTCCATGGCCTCTGGAGTTTTTGATGCATCTCCTGTTAAAAGGCAGTCTCCGAACTGATCTCTAAATTCATCCAGAATGAGATTAGCTACATTAGCAACTTGGGATTGAAAATCTTCTACAGCCTACAATGAAAAAAAAAGTAACAATCCATGCAATTAAAATTGTTGGCAATAATAATTAAATTCCCATTCCGATTTTTCATAGAGAATTATCTAAGAAAATAAATGACTAAATGTATTCCAACTTAGGTAATAAGATTTTTTCTTTCAACTATGAAAGAATCAATCAAGATGCATCATTGGATATCTTACTCTTTCTGCTCCATCTGTTCTTTTTGGGAAGAGCGGTCTGGGTGGGATTAATGCGGCAACACTAAAAATAATTCGTACAATATTTATCATATAATCAATGCTATAATATGATGGAGACATGACAAATACCTAAAATGTAATTTTAAACTTGAATAATTTCAATGCATAAAGTTAAGATATTCTTATGTTATCCATCCTAACATAATCATAATATTATAATTTTAAATTTATAAAATGTACATTATGAATATCATACAATTGGGAGACTGAAAGTCTAAAGGAAAGTAATTTTTAAGAAAATTCTGCCTTATAATTATAATCAAAATAATGATTTTAATATACGCACTCTTTGCCAAGCTCCTCTGGAAGCCTTTTTGGAACCAATGCCCTGTTCAGATTGATTTCAATCAGGACATAGGATTTAGCCTCAACATACAACTGTCCCTCAGCATTTACAACAACCTGATGTCCATCCTCAGAATTGGCATCTCCTTTCACATTGGACGCCTGAAATACAGATGAAATTCAACATGAAAACCCAGGTCATATCAGTGTTTCAGTTCTAATCAAAGGACCATAAGGTAGAAACAGATCTGTCAAAGCAAATCATACTATTACTCATCTGAAAAATGCATTTCAGTTGACCATTCCTTTCTAAGTAATGATCAAAAACATCGTGACTAATTTTTTTGAATTATTGAAAACATAAATCATAATTTTAACAAGATTAAAAAACAGTGAAATTCCAAAATTAAAACATTTAAAGGTATTATTTCTTATCATTATGTAATGGTTTTATCTATAATTTTAAGTACTAAACGATATCAAAAGCATTCTTCTTTGCTTTTGGATGTACCTAATGGTTTCATTTATAGGGACAAAGACCTTCTATACAACGAAAGCTTGATTTAAATGTGTACGAAAAGGTTTTACTGCTCATCTCATTTCTCTGTTTACCATAGCTAAAGATTTGTAACAGCATAGATATAGTCAAGTTACCAACAGAAAGGCAAGCTATTGTAAGAATAGCTTTTAATATTGAAATAATATATAGAAAGCTACATTTTAGATATTAGTTATGGTGAAAAGTAGGTTTGGAGAGTGTGTTTATAGAAAATTGTCACATAATATAATTATGTCAATTTATCATGTTGGTCTTTACAGCATCAAGGTGTTGAGTTTTGTTCGGTGGTGCAATAGAGGAAATTAAAATGATCCCAAGAATTCTCAAGTCATGACTAAAGCAGTATTCATATGCCTTTTGCTATACATGGAGACATACTAGTAATAAGATATCTGTCAAAATACTTCTGCTAAAGCCTTAACAACCATATTTTTGCGACATTTTAGAGACCAATAATTGTATCACAAGACTTTTCATTTCATCATAGATGTACCTAAATACTGGGACAACTTCTTTTGCAAATAAAGGTTTCATAACACTCAAATATTTGCTTTTATGCTACATTTTACCAAGCTCTTTGACAGAAGAGAAAAAACACCACCACTTCAATTTCAAAGATCTCCAAAAATACTTTTCATCCTTTTTTCAGTTTGGTAGATCCAAGAGATATTCTAAAAGTTACTGTTCTAGAAGATATGAAAAAATGAAATGAAAACAGAAACATACAAGGAACCCTTGGTGCACTATGTATTGTTTTCTCGGTACATTATTATGGTTGAAACTGGGTTAGTCAACTCAGGACTGCTGAGATGATTTCACATTTTCATAAAATTATCCAGGTTATAGTTTCAGCAATAGAAAGGGACATTTTTTTGTGACACCAGGTTTGGGGAAAATTGTATACAAAAATATATAAATTGGAATACAGATATACATGTAGATACAGGTAAAGAAACAATGTTAACACCACACAGAAAACGCCATGCAAGGAAACAAAAAAAGGGAATAACTTTATACTGATGAATGCCACCCCACACGAGGTATATATGTCTCTTTGGACAAGGAGTTTTTGAAGATCCAGACAAGTTAAGAAAATCTACATTAGATACGATTTCTTCTAACTACTTGATATAAATTATCACAGTCTGTTTCACTCAAAGCAAAAGGTAAATCTATCAAGTTTAAAAATTCTAGGAAAAAAAATCTAGGTTGAAAATGTTCCTGCCACTTTTTAATTACCAACCTGTAAATGTGACATGGAGGAAGCAGTCTGTCAAACAAGGAAATTGAGGCCAAATTAAAAAAAACAAATATCTTGGTAAAATTAGAACACTAGGTACACATGCTACCCCTCCCCTTATAAACAAAGGTAACTACTGTAGGAAATAATCTTACTCTCTTTCAGTTGATTTGTATTGCTCAGTTGGAAGAGCGTGGCAATCCCAAGGTCTTAGGTTCGAATACCACTCCAAGTCAACAAATATTTTTCAATTGACTATTGCAACATAGGTTTAAATACACTGATGATCAATTTGTTAAATAATCTATCAATTACCAAATAATTCTTTATCTAATATGATTATTTATATCACGCTTCATGAAATTTCTTTGAGAAGCTTTGCAATAAACAGTAACACCCCCCAAATCTCAATCTAAGAAGAAGCATCAAAGGTGACCAAGGCTCATAATTATGGTACTTTGTAGGAGATT
Organism: Pharyngocirrus eroticus; assembly: GCA_033118115.1. Lineage (NCBI taxonomy): Eukaryota > Metazoa > Annelida > Polychaeta > Saccocirridae > Pharyngocirrus > Pharyngocirrus eroticus. Next base: position 7,762 of record JAVSBT010449869.1, read on the forward strand.
TGATATGTTAATGGGAAACATATACATTCAACAGATAGCGTTTGTATGCATGATGTTGTGGCCTATATATACAACAGTAGAAAACAGGACTGGTGTTAGGGAAATGGGAGACACATATACATCCAATAATACTGTAATAAAAATGAGTACACAACACTGACTATATTGATAATGAACTATAACCATGGAAAGAAATGAAAATATCCTACTACTTGTCCTGCTTTCATTGAAGGCTTTTGACATTTTAGAAAACAAGAAAAATAAGCATTAGATAAGCCTACATGATCAAAGTTGCAATCGCAGATAAATTCTACTTAAATCATAAGCAAAATCCATTTCCCTTAAAAAAAAGGAATAGTTTGTTTCAACATTTTGTCTAGCTTTACAAATTAATTAAGTAAAACACTTGATAGGAACAGATAGGAAGGAAGAAAGGGAGTGGGGGGGGGGGAGGCAAGTGATGAAGCACCATCTAAAGATCAGAAACAAGTTTGATCCCTCCTTGCCATTCTGTTTTTAGCTTAGTGCCAATTCCCCTTTCATCACACAGGAAAGATCAAAGGAAAACACTAGATAATTCTGAGTAAGGAACCTGAAATAGACTACCAGTCTGAAGTGCAATTGGACTCAAGCAAGACAACATTTTTGCATGCTGATAAAAGAACTGTGGAAGATCAACGTTTTTAAAATCTTTAGATTCCTTTTTCAAAATAAAAATATAAACTGTAATAGACTAGCAGAGAACTATCCGATTTCAATTATTATCCGTAATATTAAATACTGAAAATATTAACTTAAATGATGGCTAGCGGTGAATATATTTTTGAATGTAAAAACTTGTCACACCAAAAAATAGCTACAACTCACACCACAGGAAGACGGGGGGGGGGGGGGGTATCAACACATGATTTATAATGATTGTTTCAATGGGATAGGTATTACTGTTATCAAAAATATACTACAAAGGAAATCCTAGGAAGAGAGGGTCTCCACAAAATTGTTATTATGGTGTCTATGGGATGAATGGAAAATTCAAATTAGGTTCTAATGAATTGCTTCTTATATTCTCATTAATCTTATTCATAATTATGTAGATATCTTATTAATAATAATGTAGATGTTTTTTAACATGTAAATATTTTTAAAAACAGTTTTATTATCATGGTTGAAAACAATGAATTTCAAGTTGGTAAAAACTAATATTTTTTAACATGATCAAATGTGTTGTATCCATTTACAAGATGATTGCCTTTCAAAAATTAATTTGAATATCTACTGTTTTCACTTTTCGAAAACTGTAGATATTTTGTAACTAATCGCACTCCAATATCTAAAATGTGTATGTACTTTTGGTGCTCTTGGTAAAGCCATTAATTCACTTATTTGTTGATCTATGAAGCAATTCATTTTACCTCTAGAGAACAGGATTCTTGGCTCTTATTTCCAAAGCTAGATAATACGTTTATGATTTACCTGGGAATATAAAGTTGTAGCACTCTTCTGTCGCGAACCCTAAATTAATCGACAAGTGATTAGTACAGTAGACATAGAATTAAGAATAGAATACCCAGACTACACATTGAATATTTTGACAATATTAGCAAACATTTGGCTCAGGATACATATTAGATTCTAACAGACCAAAAACTATTTCAGAGAAGAAGCAATAGTCTTCACCAGAAAACAAAAACAAAATAGAGAACAAAACAAAAACAAGTAACAGATCAAATGTCATAAATTCTGCTGTTGAACATATACACACCAAATAAAATCAGAACAAAACATAGAACTGGAAATAAAAGGTACAACATGGCCTTAGGGAAGCTCACAAGGCTCTCTGAATGAAGGTTTAAAGGTTGTCAACACTAGAAAATTACCCGATGTAAGGAAGCCTGCAAGACAATAATAACGTTTAGACTACATAGTTTCTGGAAAACATGTTCTTTTCCCGGAAGATATTCATCACTCTTAAAATGTTTTTTTTAGACTGGCCTTTTTCCACAAGAAACAGTAATTAGGAAAAAAAAACTTCTGTTGTTTTCAATTCATGTACAAGGACTATAGCATACAAGTCAAGAATATCTTGCCTTCATAATATTTCATTCATGATCAACATTTAATTTCATGACAAAATATTCCCTGTAAACTGTCTGCTGGAAAACCACCAATACAATTACTAGTAGTAACAGCAGGCAATTGACTAGTGTAGCCATAATATTACCAATTTAAAAACAAATATTAACTGTGAAAAATCTCAAGATACTAAGACTAT
>JAVSBT010449880.1:0-18818 GCA_033118115.1 Pharyngocirrus eroticus
ACCATTTCTCACAACCCTCCTTTGCAAACCACTCTTATAATAAACAAGCTTATTTACATGGTCTGGTAGCCAAAAACTTCTTCTAAATCAATCGCTGATAAAACTACTTGATTTTGAAATTGAACAAAACTATTGTATAGTTTCTGCAAGATTTAATGCAGTTGCCAAATGAAAATCTCTCTTAAATTTATACACATGATTCGTTGCGAACTTCTTGACAGAACACCACATTAGAACCACTCTGTCCTAAACACAATGCTAAATTTTTGAAATGTTATTTTTTTCCAGCCAACCAGTGCCAGTAATGCATCCATAGGTTTGCATGATTTTGAATTACTCCGTGTGATTGGTAGAGGAAGCTATGCCAAAGTGCTTATGGTGGAGCAAAAACGCACAAAGAGAATTTATGCAATGAAAGTCATTAAAAAGGAGTTATTTAATGATGATGAGGTAGGGAAAAGTTTCTAGAATAGATTCAGTCTTTAATCTTGGTCATTTGTAAATATTAGCTTCACGCAAAAGCAAGATAGGTTTGAATAGGATAAGATAAACTTTATTAATCCAAAAGGAAACTTTAAGATGCAGACACATTCCGACAAAATAAAAATCACAAATACAAGCATTACATTTAAAACACACACCGTGTGAAGACAAGACTTAATGAATGAACAAAAGAAAGATTGAAGAAATAAAAGAAGAAATTTTGATAAATCAATATTTATTTTTGCCTTTTTTGTTTTCCAATTTCAGGATATAGATTGGGTGCAAACTGAAAAGCATGTTTTTGAAACTGCATCAAATCATCCTTTCCTGGTTGGCCTTCATTCATGCTTCCAAACCCCTAGCCGGTAAGAAACAGGAATCCCTAACAATGTTTTTTTCACATTCGCCTTGATGAACTGACAATGTCAAAAATGGGGTATCCAAATATTTTAACGGTAATGAAATTAAGAGACAATTGGCTGGCTTCAAAATATTAATTTTAGCTAGGCGAACTGCGTCCCATGTTTAGAAAGACATGGCTAAATGAGAAAATACTGCCTGGTTCCTCTGGGTAGTACGTTTTCAGTCTAAAACATTGTGTTCTGTATTTGGTACCACATAAGCTATTATTTGTTCCATTTCATGTTGTGATAATTTTTTTCAATTAAATTATGTTGTTTATTTTGTTTTGGGTTTTTCTTTTACATTATTCATCAGGTTATTCTTTGTGATAGAATTTGTTTTCGGAGGTGACCTTATGTTTCATATGCAGCGCCAAAGAAGACTACCAGAAGAGCATGCAAGAATCTATTCTGCTGAAATATGTCTTGCTTTGAACTTTCTCCATGAAAAAGGTAAGATTGAACAAACTTTTGAAAAAATGGTCCACTAACAGTTTTGTTTTCTTATCACAACAAACCATTATGAAAGGGATAGCACAATTTATAATTATGAGATTTTCTTTCTAATCTGTTTCAGGAATTATTTATAGAGATCTGAAGCTAGATAATGTGTTATTGGATTCAGATGGACATATCAAATTAACAGATTACGGCATGTGTAAGGTAGGATATGCAACAGAGAAAACACAGGATATACAGTATTCTCTAATTAAAAAAGAAATTAATATTAAAAAAATCATTTTGATTAAAATCAAAATTGTGACACCTTATTTAGGAATTACCTATTGTAACATTTTTCTATTTAAAGATAAATATCTTCATATGTAATGATTTTTGCATAAAATATAACATGGGGAAGAGCAAACTTACATAATTATTATTCAATTTTCAATACCTTTTGCTTTCCAGTGTATTCCATAGAGTATGAAAATATGACATAATTTTTACTGTTACATTAATTTGAACTTGTGTGAATGTGATATTACTATTCAGTCTTTTTTTAATAATTCTCATTTATAAAGTTAATCACTTGAATAGATTTATGTTGCTTGCATGTGTTTGCGTCTCAAATTTCAGGAGGGATTAGGTACAGGAGATTCCACTAGTACATTCTGCGGAACGCCAAATTACATTGCTCCAGAAATGTTGCGGGGGGAGGACTATGGTATGCATCACTGACATAACTAAACTATATCATCCCTAATAACAGAAACATTGTGAGAGAAATGTGATAAAAGCAACTGTAAACAAGAAATATGTTTGTCAAAATGTCTTCTTTTAATAGCCATTGATGCTCATTTTCTATCAAATTGGGGATATCTTTCATAACTCTTTATTTTGTGTCCATGGACATTCAATTTTTTTGACTGAAAATGGAGAATTTATATCTACTTTTCTGTTTCAAATGTTCAGTTTTGTTTTATCAAGACTATCTCACAATGTTTCCAATGACCTTGACTTGCCCAATCCATAGCAACATGTCTGCCTGGTCTCTGCCGAGTTCCCAAATGGTGTAATCTCGTGGTTATGTCTTTGAAACGTTGTGATGTGGGATTTTCAACAATACTTTCAGGAAGGGTTAAAACACGGAGAAAAAACTGCCACGTTCTGTGGAACACCAAATTATATTGCACCCGAGATTCTAAGGGGTGATGAGTATGGTAGGGAGACTACATTTTATGCTTGATTGCCATGGAGATGCTTGGAGCATGGTTAAGATTTGAATATAAGCCTGGATGTCTTGCCTTGTGTAAAGTTAATCTCCTTCTAAATGATACTAATTTTTTTTTCTTCTGGTTTTTCCTGTTGCTGTGACATTGAATTTGTAAAAATTACATCTTTTTGTATGTGTTTGTTTAGCCTCTCATTTTCTGTGCTATCATGTTGGAACTTTTGTCATCGAATATGGTTAGTTGGTTTGCTGTATGAGAATGAAATTAAGTTTTTTGGTAACTTGTTGAGTTTTGTGACATTGTTCTTTTTTTGTTCTAGAGATTCTTGAGAATCTTTCTTGTTTTTTAGGAGAGAATTTAGTTTAGACAATTCAGATGCTTTCATGGGAATTATGTGAACAGATGAGATCGGCGTTGATGCTAACAAATAAACTCCCAACCATCCTAATTTTTGACTAATATGCTATGTTTTGAAGAAGTAGATTTAATTTCGAAACTCTTGTGTTCTATACGACAAGTATGTTGATGTTTAACTTCATCAAGAATTCATCCTTTCTCTGCAACTTTGAAGAAACCGTTTGAAATATGCTTCTGAAGTATCATGATTGGCTCTGCTTTTGACAACGAATCGATCAAAATATTGTCTTCATTTCTCTGCTATATACTTTCTTTGCATGTAGGTGGAAATTAATATCTGCAAGAATTCATCCTTTTTCGCAACATTGAACAGTTAGTTTAAAATGTTCTTTGAAGTATCTTGAATGCCATGTTTGCCATCATTACTCTGCTGTATTCTTTTCTTTTGTTCAATTTATCCATCTGCATGTCCAAATAAAATTGCAGTTGATTTTTTTCTATGTGCATGATTCTGCAAGTATTGGAGAATCTTTTGTATGACTGTATTGACCTCTGTTGGATGTTTGTGAAGGATTTGTTGCAAGTGTTGCATGAACTAATGCTGAGTTATAGCAACAGCACCCCAGAAGATTTTAATTTCTAGAATTAGAGGATCAATCCCTTTCTTCAAATCACTTTGATTTTTAGTTCTGATAAAATATCTACGAAAAGTGAAACAAAGAGACGTTATGTGATCATAATTCAGAATGTAGCTCATAAGTCTACTGTCTCTTTTGACAAATTTACTCAAAATATTCATATATCCCACTTTATATATATGTATCATTTTAAATGCATCCTTTTAACTCCTTTTGGCTGGGTTATTTCTGATTTATTTATATCATAGTGTTGTGAAAGAGCTTACAATTTGATATTTTTAAACTTAAAGATTAGTAATACAATACACTTTACTCTTGCCTAGCTTACTTGGGAGCTTTCGGCTACTGGGAAGCCTTCCTCAGTCGTTTAACTAGTCAAGAGTATGACTTAATGAACTAGTTAGATGAATTTACACAAATTAAAGATTAGCTTGAAGAAACTGTTGAACTCTTTGATTATTAAATAAAAAGAAAAACCTTTTACTATTATGTGACTTATTTTTGTTGCAAGAACTTAAACAGTAAAAACATTGAATTGATGACTTTACCTTCAACTTTGACAGATTTCAGTGTGGATTGGTGGGCCCTTGGTGTTCTAATGTTTGAGATGTTAGCTGGGAGAAGTCCCTTTGATATTGTTGGACAAGCTGATCCTGACCAAAATACAGAAGATTATTTATTCCAAGGTAAATATGAATTTACTTTACTTGCAACGTGAAATTGTGGTGATTTCTTTTCTCTCATATTGAAACACAAATTGAAATCCCTTTTAGGACATATTTGTACCATTGTGATTCGTTACCTATAGTCTTTTAGCAGCAGAACCTTTTTGCATATATTCTTAAATACCTTTTAATGTTTCTTTTAAATGTAATATGTCCACTGGTTAAACTTTGTAATGAAGTTTATTGGTATTTCAAACACACATGACTCAAAATGAAGAATCTTTTAAAAGTGTAATGTTTCAAGTCATCCCAAGATGGAGCCACAGCTGCCAAATCAGCTTTATTTCAATGTTTGGAAACTACAAGCATGTGTGATAGTGTTTCTGTTATGTAATCAATAAAAAGTACAACAAAGTGTGCAGATATAACTCTTATTATTTACATATACATGTACACTTGCCATCAAAATATGACATTGATGAATGAGGTACTAAATGTTAGAAGTTAATGATATATCAGATTCTTTCCCATATGTCATATCAAGATGCGGGATAGTCATAGGGGTAAACGTCATACAAAAAAGGAATTGAGGTTTCTGAATCGATTAACCTTTCAACTGAAATAAACTGTCAAAATGAAAATAAGTGAGGAAAGATTGTTCACGTATTAGTTGCATGATTAAACAAATGTTGCTGATCAGTGATATGTGATCAAAGGCTGCCTCATTACATAAATCATATTTATTTATCACCATGTGCAATATGCGATTGAAATATAATGGTACTAAAAAAAGTGAATCCATTTTAACTGTTCAAATTCCATTATTACCTTTCCACCAGAAGACCTTTTATCAACTCATTTACTACATGTTGGTACTTACATGTGAATAGGGGATATTTTGTCCCAAAGAAAATTTGCTATACAAAAAATCATTATCGATATTTCATTGTGTTTTTGAAAGGAAAAATTATTATATATGTTTATATCTTGTTTTATTAAGGCATTGAACCCGTCTATATTGATGCAGACTTTTTGTTAGTGTTGCTATTGTATGGTTTTATGTATTTTCTTTGAATAAAACAATATATTTTAATTGTTTCAGTTATTCTTGAAAAGACCATAAGAATTCCAAGATCGCTGTCTGTGAAAGCAGCCTCTATTCTCAAAGGTTTTCTGAACAAAGTAAGTGTATAATATGATGTGTAGAATGAATCTGTTTTCTTTTCATTTGGTAAAGCCAATTTATTTTTGCAATTGAGAAAAAATAAATTGCACCCTACAGTTAACCGATGAATAACGACTCAGGCTGAGCAGTTTCATAATGTACTTAGTACTGTGATTTTCTGAACTCTGTGTCAGTTAACTGTAGGACTGTGAATGATAGGGGGATCCATGGGGGTGAGGTATCGGGGATTGGATGAGGGAGTGTGATGCCCTTTGAGTGATTTCTGGTTTTATTTTATTATTTAAAAATGATAGAAGCTAATGGCATATGACCGAAAAGATGAATGTCTCCATATAAGAAAGAATGATATAGACAATATTGATTTTTGCATCTGTTTATGATTACAAAGACATCTGTGCTGATTAAATAGACAGCCTGTCTGGATTGTTTCACTCTAGTTAGTCCTATTGTCCATCAATAGTAAAAGCGCATTTGCTATTGCTGAAATCATTACACCCATGTCTACTACACCTTTGTTATAATGAAGGTCAGACATTGTGTACATCTATAATTATGCTACTAGGAAAAAAAAGCAGATTGAGCTATAAAAAATGTATTATTAAATGTCAGTTTTAAATACGATAGTAATAAATGTGACAGCGAAATCAGCTTTATTTACTTGTAAAATGTTTGAGAATAAGATTAGACTGAAGGACATTAAACCCTAGGGTTGTGGTTAGACACACTTTTGGAATTGACTAAATCTCCTTGTTTTAAACAGCTGCAAAGTTTATTGACTTATTTATTTCAATTGAATTTGCTCACAGACACACTTTTTGAATCCATTATTGATTATATTAATATAATCGATATACATTGTGGTTAGAGTTAGACTATAAATATTGAATAGGGTATCTGTCCAAAAGCTTTTGTAAGTACTCAAGTGTTACAATTAAACATACATGTACCTACACTTAGGGTTACTGGTCAACATACATTATCAGTGATGATTTCATGATTGTTTTTCCTTTTCTTTACAGAATCCCATAGAAAGATTGGGCTGTCATCCCAAGACAGGTTTCACTGATATCCAGTCACATCCGTTCTTCCGTACAATTGACTGGGAACTGTTGTATGAGAAACAAATCCCTCCCCCATATAAACCAGAGATTAGGTCAGATAGAGACCTTGAACACTTTGACCCTCAGTTTACCAATGAACCTGTGCAACTAACCCCAGATGACCAGTAAGTCTTTCATTTTACAACCATAAAAATTGTACGGGAGAATTCAGGAAATATTTCAGTGCCTCAAAATTAATTAAATAATTTGTAGAAACATATTATGCTATAATACTAGTTTGAATGGGAAAAAAGATCATGTATATTGTATTGATAATTTTTTAAATAGCCTTTCCAATCTTGTTATATCATTGGTGTGGTAAAAATAATTATAGTGATCCTTCCAAGTGCATTTCTTAATCCAAGAAATTAGTAGCGGTGTAGATTAATATTGCTAAATAAATGCAAAAATGAAAATCCTCGGACTTGTTACTATTATATGTAGATTAGGTAATTGTTCAAGATTAAGGAGTGGATTTACTTCAAATTGCTAGTCTGTAGTTACTTATCTGATCACAGGATTATTAGATTTAATCCAAAAGATATCACTTGAAAAGGCTAGAAATATCAGTAAATCCACAGCCCTCTTCTTTTTGTCATATTTGTTCATTGTTTAATATGTGGTAATTGACTATTTTTGTTTTGTTTTTCTTTCAGCAAAGTCATAAGTAAAATTGACCAGTCTGAATTTGATGGGTTTGAGTATGTCAACCCCCTTTTGATGTCACAAGAAGATTGTGTTTAGAAGAACTGTTATATTTACCGAGATCCTATGAGAGGAAAGCATAAAACATTAGGAAAACTATAGAAAAATATATTCAACTTTGGGACAATTTTTAAAAAGATGATTTCTTACCTCAAGTTGAATGGTTTTTTCTACATATTGATCTTGGAACCAACAACATATTTGCTAATATTAGGAAAACTGTTGCATTCAAAGTCATTAAACTCTGTATATGGATGTATGATTTAAAATGTTTATATTATGATGTATAATTATGACATATTGTTATAATAGACTATAACATATTGTTACAAAGAATAACGAATGTTGCATTATTTTATATTTGCTGCGTTTTTCTGTTGAATGTACATTTGTTATTTAATGAACTTACATATCTCTGGAGAAATATGAATTTCCAGAAAGCAGATTGATTCACAGAGAGAAGTCCCTTTGGAGGGAGATGTAGAATTTTTTTAATTTTTGTGTATCTAGTGATGTTTCTTTTATTTTTTGGCTTGATATGGTATAATCATTATGTATCAGACATTTCAATTTCAGTAATATACATAGATTATTTATGAATAATTATACTTGTCACTACTGCAAAACCAAAGAAAGATTGTTTAATTTCATCTAGAATATAACTTTTTGCTATTTTTTGTATTTTTGACATAACTGTGTTCTAAACGTGTAGACTGGCTTCATAGTTATGCTGCAAAGGGTTATTGAATGGAATGATGTGGTGTTATCCCAAAACAATTTGAAGAGATATGTAATACATAAAGTGAAATTTCAGAAGTAACACCTTCCCAGAAATAGTCTTCAATAAATTTTACAATAGAGATATTTTTAGCAATGAAAATCTAGCACTGATAAAAATGTAGTCCTTTGTACGTAGAAAAAATGATTCAACTTTGGAACATATGTTTTTGTGATAATTTCTTACCTCACAATGTTTCTGCCTTCACTAAAGGCCTTGATCATGTGAGGATCTTTATTGTCTAAAAACATATGTTCCAAAGTTGAATTTTTTTTTTACATAATTATGGATCTTTGCTAAAAGTCCTTTGTACGTTAGTTGGAAGTGGACGTTATCTTTTTGGAGGGTTTTTCTTTTTTGGAGGAGTGGTCTCAATGAAGAGTTTTGGTGTATTTGTATTATTTAATGGAATGGGACCAAAACTGTTTATTATGTTGCACTTCATTATTAGATTTCTAAGATGTGAAAACATTGTCATTTGTTAAATTTCCTTCTAGTGTAACTTTTCTGAAAATTGAAGTTTTAAGATTTCTTTCATTTGTTCTGTCATAACGATTTTATGTCAAATTCAGATATAGAAGTGAGTGCAAGAACGGATTCCCTTCAATTTTCTATGAAAATTGATCCTTTGTATTAGTATTCCCAATGTATTGAAAAATATACTTAAATTAGAGAATTACAGTAGATTTTTTTCACCTTTTTATAAGCATGGTCTGTAACAACTAGAAACAGCATACAACCATTTCATCTTCATGTACATAACATTTCAGTCAAGGTTTTTGAAAGAAATTTCAATTTGTCATAGGCCGTCAAATGGAACCCAGTTGTGATCATGAAGAGATTACTGTTGATCAACGTCATCATATTTAATCACTTTTTGCAACTTTGTTTTCAGCTATTGATCTTAAATCTAAACCATGTGTCCATCTAGTCTGGTACTAAGTAATGTTTTCAAATTTAACCTGTTCATGTTCACTACACTATGTATTGTTTTCCACTTTTATTTTTGTTATATCAAAACTGCTTGGTGGGAAAGTGTTTCAAATGAAAATAAACTTAATAGTTAAAATGATAACTTTCTGTAGCTTTGTTTGTGTACAATTTGTTGAATTCATTTAGTTAAACAGGATTTAGCAACCTCAGGCTATCAATTTTTAAGGATTTTGTTAAAAGCTGATTTCAAAATATAGCAATTCTTTAAAATGAAAAAAAAAGTTAACCTGAATTTTTGGTTAAGAGCCAATTGTTGAAAATAGGAATTTATTATGCAACTTGTCTGGTAATCATTATCACCTACAAAAATACAACAATGTTTTTAATCTAATAAGTTGGTTTATGCTTTCCAGGAAAATCTGAAATTATTGATCAATCTTTACTTTTCGATGCAAAGTTTATTTCGCCTTCTATAGCGACTATAAACATTTTCTTGGTTGCAACCTATGGACGTTTTTGTATCACCAGGTGGCGAGCTAGTTGTTAAGATTGATGTTCACTCCTTTTTGGTCAAAAGGTGTGAATACTTCCAAATACACAGACAGTTCTATGCTCAGAGGCTACTGAAGGGTAATTGAATTGTCTCTAATACCGAAGTGAGAAAAATAGACTTCTCTATGCAGCAGTCTTATGAAATACAACCCAGATAAATGAATAAAATGATAAGTCTGTCTTATAAGGGGACAATTTAAAAAAGATAAAAAAAATGATAAAATAATTCGAGCATATTGTAATTTTTGTAATAGCATCAAATTGTATTTTGTGATTGTCCTTATTATATCGATCCTTAAAATTAAACATATTATTTAATTATTGAAGGATGAGTCAAGAATTATTGTCTCACAAATTATGTGGACGTAAAAAAATGTTGACACTTTTAACCAAAAAAAAAGCATGCTATAAGTTTACGTCAATAAAGGTAAGGCTTGTGGTTTGTCCTGGCGCATGTCAGAAAAGGTGGCAGCACTGCATACAATCATTGTAGACGAGTAAAGGTGCCAGTCAAATAAGAGGGAGGATAATATAATGGCGACGAAAACAACTGAATGTATGTCAAACGCATCGAAGGCCAAAAAGGATATAATTTCAAATCATTCATTGCTAAGTATTTTTGAATGGATTCATAAAAGTTGAAACTAGATTAATATTAATTTTAATTGACCATAAAGTATCAGCAATATTGAAAATATCTCAATAATTATTCTTGACATAATGGGGGTGCTAACTGCCAGACGTAATAGCTGATCCAATTTTATGCAAATGAGCCCGACAGTCAAAGCACTTTACTCTATGCTTACCAAATACACATGTGACTTAGATCCGGTAAGACGTGCTTTTACGATTGAATCTAAAAAAGGGGTTTTACAACTCTGTTATGGAAACTAGTGCCCCCGTGGCATATAATCCTCACCTGAAGAGGGTTTTGAAGAGTTATCAGGACGCTGCAGCGAGAAATTTAAGTGGACCAAGCAGTCACGTCGCTGGTTGGGGAGACCCGAGTAAATTAAGTCCTGGGGATCTGGAGGAATACCGCAAGGCCGTCATGGCAGGTACGATAACCAAGCAGGTCCTCTCAAGACCAATGGATATGGAATCTATGTCTTCATCCCCTCCTTTTCCAGTACAACAAATGCCTCTTCTTTTACCGATGGATGCTACAAGAAGCGAAAAGACAGAGACAGTATTGGAGGATGAAACCATAGCATGTTTTACGGTTGGAGGTGAGAAAAGATTGTGTCTGCCCCAAATATTAAACACTGTTTTGAGAGACTTTAGTTTAGCCCAGATTAACTCTATCTGTGACGATCTTCATATTTTTTGTTCACGATGTAACCCAGATCAACTTGAAACCCTAAAGGTTACAGGGATTTTGCCAGTCAGTGCACCGAGCTGTGGGCTTATCACCAAAACTGATGCCGAACGTCTATGCAATGCATTATTACATGGTACACCAGAAAAATCCAAGGATCCCCTTAGCCCAAATAGTTTCAAAGTGTACCATGAATGTTTTGGCAAATGTAAAGGATACTTCAACCCAGATTTGTATGTGACATTTAGTGCTAAATGTATTAAATGTCTGGACTGTCATGGTATGTTTAGCCCTCAGAAGTTTGTCTGTCATTCCCACAAAGCTTTGGAAAACCGTACATGTCATTGGGGGTTTGATTCAGCAAACTGGAGATACTATCTCCTTCTCTCCAAAGACCAAGAATATAAGGCAAGATTACAAGAAGCACTTGATGTTATGAAAGCAAAATTTGACTTTGTTAGTCGTTATAAGAGAAAACAGGTAAGCCAGTTTCAATTTACTATACATTTACCATTCTTTCGAAATGTCACAGAACAAACGAATAGTCTTTATACAGAATCAGTTCATAAAAAACATTCAAATGTGACATATCTAGTGGCTACACAAATAACCATGATTTGATCTGACAAAATTAAACTAATCGTAGTCTAGTTTGACATACATGTTGACTAATAATGACCTTTCTTTCTGTTAGTTACGACATTTGGTATTCATCCATATCCCCTCATTCGTACAGAGTTGACATGTCATTTTTATGGAATGGACAGTATAAATTGTTTATCTGTCCCATTCTATAATATGTTCTTGTTTATAGAGTAGAATATAAATACACATGTACAAGTTAATCAGACAACTAAGTACTATTGTGTGGTTTGTATAACAATAGGCTTAAAATTACAATTAAAACTTGTTAAGTATTACTATTAGGGGTAGACCATTTCTACAAATTGAGTCATTTGTGTAGCATTCAAAGGATTAAATCTCCTAGCTGTAAACTGTAATTGGGGTAACAGGAAAGGCATTGAATTTTATAATGATAATTTAAATGTTTCTTTAACATATTAAAGAGGAGTAAATTATGTGTTCATTTTATTCTGCACTGCAACTATCTCTTATGTTCTAACATATAAAGCAAGCCTCTGATCCCAAAACCATAAGAGGCAGCATACTACTGGCATTTTCAGGCCTTTTTATTAGCAGCTTGTCCTTTAACATGGTCTTACAATGTACTAAAAGTGAAAATGGATGAACATTTGGAAGGGGAACAGTGTCACAGAATTTTTCAATAATTTTATATCACATTGTCATTTCGTACTTAATGTAATGGTAAGGGGTAGGCAATGCACTGTTGTATAATGAATATAAGTAGACAGAGTAAGGTCTGCATTCATTAGTAATGAGGCCTTGGATAATTATCCAATGTTGCCAGCGGAAGAGGTGGGATTACTTCATATTGAATAATGGAGAGGGGGTTACATAATTTTACATTATACTTTGCATTCTCATCTAAAGTGCAGATATGCTCAGGTGGGGCCATACAATGAATGAGCTTGGAGATATTATGCAACACAGTCTCAATGGTAGGCTAGTCATGTGAAGATTACAGAATTATTTGAAAGAACTGTGTCTGTAACATAACCTTTAAAATACACAAATGAGGTTAAAGTCATGGCATCCAAGTTGAACTATTCAGAAATAACTATAGTCAGCTTCTAAAGTATTAGACCATGCCTTGGAATGTGAATGGAAAATATATTGCTCAGCCTTTATTCTAAGTGAAAAGTTATCAGATGTGAATTAACCACTGTATGTTTCATTTGAAATATGATATATCGTTAAAAACTTTTAATTCTTATTCAGATGTACCATTTCCATTCTCCCCATTATTCTTGTCTTGTGTACATAATGTGTACTAATTGTATAGTTTCCAAGAAAAAATGAAAAATAACTTGAAGGACTTGCCATAAACAACATGACAATGAATCTAGTGCCGAGAAAAATAACTTGGAACTTTTGGTTTTTTAATTGATTATAAAAGAAGGCCTTATGAGAATCCTTGTAAACACATGGCTCTACTTGTTTATTACATTGCCGCCACAGTCATTATAAGACTTGGCAGTCTTCCAGGTAGTCCATGCACTCTGACATTGACTACAGCAGATTGATTTTGAAGCTGACTGAAAGGCTAGAACATTAGAATTTATCTTCTTCTATTGTAGACATGAATACATGGCTTATATGAAAAAATGTTGAATCTTCTAGACATGAATTTTGTAACAGTTGTTAGGGCCAAGTCTAAAGGTGTTTGTGACTGTTATGCTATGTTTAAGTTGTAGAATTCAATAAAAAAAAAATTCTTGCTGGCTGGAGTAAACAGGTCTAGAGGTTGATATGCATGAGCACATTATAGTGAATATTATGAAGTAAACAGTTCTGAGAATATATAGTCTCGTGAATTTGAGTAATACTTGTTTATTGAAAGATTGCGGTGTTGTTGAGGTTTTTTATGTGGATAATTCAATGAGAATAGATATTGATACAATTTCGTTTTGTAAATAACGGTGTTAGGTAAGCTACTATTTTGTATGGTTTAACCAATATAAGTAGCTTGGATAGAGAGCAGTGTTCTAGGAAAAAATATTTCTCCACATTTGTGCTTGCGGAAGGTCATTTGGTACATTACTGATGACTCAGGAATCAAACCAGGATGTTTTGTCTGTCTTGTCTGGAGGACTAAAAAATTGCAACAAAATAATTCCTCCTTTGAGGCTCTTGAGTATTGACGTCACCAGCCTACATGTCTACAGTTTAATCAATATTAATTTACATTGTCTGTGTCTTTTATACAATGATTTTCACTTTAGAAAAAAATGCTGTGGTTTCCATCATAGAAATATCACATGCTTTTTTGTAAAATTCCCCAACCATTGATTTGGATTTTTCCAATTCATTCTATGATAATTTATAAGTGAATCATATCCTGAATTGTTTTCATTTTTGAAAATTGAGGATTTGTCTCAAATTACATCTTATTTTCAGGCATTTCTTGTTAGTGTGTATTGAACTTTCTAAAGTATTCTGGTTTGTGGATTGATTCATGATTGCTATCTCTACCAATATTTTTTCCAATAGTGCTCTGCAGGGGATGTAGACACAATGACTGCTTAGCTTTGTAAGTTGCTGTCTGTCACATACCATATGCATATTCATACAATTGTAAATGATTGCACTAACCCTGTAGGTATTTCACAAGACTGTGTCACAAACAGTGAAAATAGGGGAACATCGTGATTTAAAGTTCAAAAATGTAGGACAGCATTGTGATAATGTTTGCTTCATAATATATGTTTATTATGATTGACCTGGATCCATGAAGACGTGTTACTACAACACAGTGGGCAGCAGGAGCAGCCAGTATAGAAAAGTTCTATTATGTTTATTTTAATGTCTACCTATATTTATTCATGGATGGTATAGAGCATATCAGTCAGCACTATACATTCACTGTCTGTGGCAAATAGTGATCTAGTATATGGCCTGCCCACGTCATTGCATATTGATTTAGTTACTTTGTTTGCTAGTTGATCTGAAGTGAAGAGAGGTGAAATCTATATAGAACCAATAAGCTTGCCTGTATAAAAGACAAGATTTGAAACCAAAATGTAAATACAGCAAAGATCTAAACATTATTTGGGGATTGATTTTGAAATTACATATTTAAAAGCCAAATTTAAAAATGTGGAATTGCAGTACAAACAATCCTAATTGGTACTGTATGTTCTGATCATAGGATTTGTAATATAACTGTAATACAATTTTTCTTATTTTAATGTTTGAACCCTTTCCATAGACTGTGAGTTCATATTGGAATTTGAAAGTGAGGTGAGGTGGTTGAGACCTCTGTTAGCTTTGACTAAATGGACTATTGATTAGTGGCTAGACAAGACCAATGATTCAGTGGTAATCATATGAAGCTACATATCCGTCTTGCAGTCTTTCTATCTCTCATGCCATAGAAAATCAATACATTCTTGTGTCTGGTAGAAGCCTTGTTATTCCCTATTGCAACTGATCAATGGAAGGCTATAATTAGTGCTGTCCATGTGGCTATACACAGAGGAACCAACTAAAAATCAATACTTGTAATGCAGCTCTATTGAGAGTTATGAATATATGGGCTAAATGTTAGATATATACCAGGCCTCTATATAGATTATTAGAGCTCAGTGATTGATACATGATCTCTCTCACTGTACCTTGATTAATATGGCTTGATTTAGCTCCAAAGTATTCAATCTTTCAATAGAAAAACAGGTAGACAAGCCAAGCAAATGTTATTTTAGAAGTATATTTGTCAGTTAATCTGTGAGCTTATTTCAAGACATGATTGTGTGGTCTAGGAATGATCATATTCCTATCTATAATGTGGGTTGGTTATCAAAAAATATGTGATTGAACTGAAAGAAAATATGTAGTAGGTTATATTTTTAGCCATAAACTGTTTGTTATGTATGCTGTAAGGTAACCATAGACACCCCTAAATCTCTTCTCAAAGTGGATCAAGTTGCTTGTATTTTGTCTGATAGGATGCCTACAGATTTCCTGGATGGAATGTTATCAAGGCCAGACTTCGATCAAGTACCTGCAACACAACCAACCAGCTGATGTTAGAACATTTCAAGAGGCTATTTATGTATTCTTACATAATTTTAGATTTAAAAAAAGAAACCAGACTTAGATATTAATATGAAGGGGGAGGGGGGATTCCTGCAGGATAATTTAGTTTATAAAGCATTGTTTTGATTGTACTATGGAATTTTAAATGAACAGGATTTCCATGAAAAATTATCATACAGTCTGCTTGAACTGATTTAATGTATGAATGTGAATTACTGGTTAGGTGAAATGACAATCTAATTAATTATTCATAGCCACCAACTAATGAAGTCCACTTCACAGGTTTGGATATTTTGACATGAATGAGAACCAGAACTGATACGCTGTTGCTTAGAATGTGGTCAATTATTCAACATTATGGAAAATGCCGTGAATTTTCAAACAATGAATGAACTTGAGTAATATAGACAACATTCCGGTCACTTCTAACCACAAAATATTCTGATAGAAATGGTCTTAAACTTTTGTTGAACTCTTTTTCACCTTTGCGTCAGGTCAGTCTCTGTCTGGCAGCTTGTTCTAGCAGTTCTTTTAGGTCAATGGGGCTGTCTTAAAAGGCTTTATAGATTGAGACAGTGACTAAACATAATTAGTTATGGAAGCTCTTAGATTGGTTGTCATGATGATTTGATTGTTAGTATGTCTTGGTTGTTATCATTATATTATAAGTTGTTAAAGATCTGGTATAAAAGTTAAAAAGGAAAATATTCTTTAAGGCTTAATTCCTAATAATTTCTAGAATTCATTCAAAACTAGAATTTTCTGCTGTTCAAAATTTTAGTTCCACAATGGCCGAGGTTAGGCACACTTTTGAAACCTCCCTTTTTTAAACTGCTGTTTTTTAAGCACTCTTGGAATCCTACATCAATCATACTTATATATAAACACATGGCATGGTTAGACACACTTTTTAACCCAAGGAATTGAATCGAAATGGGGGGGGGGGTTAATCCAAAAGTGTATCCAGCTACAGCCATTAAATAGAAAATCTATCTGCAATACATGTACAATGGCATGTGTGTTATATATTATTATGCAAGTTATCTATGATGTAATAAATATAGCTGTGTTTCATTTGACTTGAACATAACTGCTGATTAACCTTTGGTGGTTCATCTAAGTATAGTGTTGTATAAATGACCGTGGGTTGAAGTTATAAAATAAATTCTAGTTGGAAGATACAGTCGTGATATGATAAAATTGGGTTCAATTTGAAAATTGATTCACTAAGCTTGGGGCAATGGAGATATCTGAGCTCATAGCATCCAATGTCCATTGAATTTACTTGGCTAGACTGAGAAATAGAGCATGGCTATGGACATTGACTAGACCTTTAAATAGGGGATGAGATGGTTGAAAGCATTGGAAATGTTCATAACCAAACATAAGTTAGGCAAAATATGTACACATAGGTTATGATAAGACGTGCATAATAGTTCATAACCAAACATAAGTTGGGCAAAATATGTACTTAAAAATTATGACAAGACGTGCATAAACAAATGGCATGACCATTTGTGGACAAAGTAAAGAAAGAATGGGCTTTAAATATAGGCTTAATATGCTTCATTGGAACTAAAATAACCACACAAAATATTAGTCAATAAAACTGAATGACTGTTAGTTGTATAGCATAAACTATACTTGCTCAAGAGAACTGTTTTTGATACATTCTGATTCAGTGGTCTATTTAGGCACAGGACCAGTAGGCCAGACTGGTTTTTTTTAAATAAATTATGATAGTTAAAAATGCATTTTGAATGTTCCATTGATGCAAATATACTAGGATGGAAATGTGGAATTTAAAGATCACATGATTTTCAAAATGGCCCAATGTTTTAATAAGAGAAGCTTGGCAATTAAAATGTCTAAAGAAGACATTTCAGGTCACAGATCAGCTTTAAGATACACGAGTCATTAAAACATCTCAAAACAAGACAATAGATTAATCTTAAATACATTGTTACCCTAAGTACTGCATGAATTGAGCTGTATGCCTTCTTAATGCTGGTACACAATAGACTTTTTCTCAATTTGAATAGTCTCAGGTAAACCTATGGGTCTTTGAAGTGAATGTGTTACAACAGAAATACTACAATTATAAAGGGAATGTTAAGGTCAGGCTGACATAGGTCAGTGAATCCACACCCAACCCTTTGGCTTAAGATTATGACCAGAAATGAAACTATATAACATTAGGTAGTGTTTCATTTTTATGGTTGATTAAATTCAAGTCCTACAGTAAGATTCTGTAGACAAAAAGTAAATAAAATGGAGTGGTGTAATTGTTCCAAATTACAAGTTTGTATGAAAACTATTACAGTATTCGTACTGAAGCTCTTAACAAAGTCTACAGAACTAGTGTTACAACTTATTACTTGTGGTAAAAATCCATTAGGTGCTGTAATTGCTACAACACTGAGAATCAGACCCACAAGACTGGTTTATTCATAGCTTGGTGTGAGTAGACTAATTAGTGGTACGGTCAGACTGGCCAGCTTCAAGTACTAGTAAGTGGCAGGTTCATATTATAGAAAATAGGTCAAGATTTTGTCTGCCCATATGAAATACTAGTACCAAATTGTTGGACATTTATACATTTGCTCACTATAAACCACCACAACCACATATATGATAGCACATGCTTGAGACCTTGTTTTTTCATTTAAGAAAAATAGCTTCTCTTTTTCAGGTATATGTTGAAATATGTAAACGCCTTCTTCCTTAGAAAATTATTTCTAAAAGTAAATTCCATATTAGCTTGTGCATAAAAGGTATCTAATTAGCAAATAACCCCCATTGAAAAATAACACATAGTAACTGTGAAAGTCTTATTTCTTAGAAGAGATGCACATTTTGCAACAAGCCTACAATGTTATGTTATATTGGGTATCTAGAAAAAATCACATTAGTCACATACGTTGAATAGGAGTAGATAGCCAAAGGAAACATTGAAAATAAGATAGTAGATTGGCTAATCATCAAATTAAGTAGAAAAAAAGGGGAGTTCATACAAAGGTTCATTGGCATAAATAGAAAAAAGGTAATTCACACAAAGTTTCATTGGCAGAGATATTTATGACTGGGTTAAAATTAGACTGAGTTTTTTCAAAGCCTTGTCAATAGATCTTTCAAGTACTCGGGGTCATCCAGGCCTGCTGGTATTCAAACATTTGTTGAGAACTATAATTCTGGGTTTTTTTTACATGTTCATTGCATTGGTGTTGGATTTGGCCTCAATCCAACTTCAAGTCTCTCTTTTCTTTTTTTTTATGCTAGTCAACTTTGGACCGGATTGTCAGGCACTATGGTATGATTGGAACCTTGAACCACATTGGTTCTATTTTAAGGA
>JAVSBT010449881.1:0-10033 GCA_033118115.1 Pharyngocirrus eroticus
TTTCCTATCCCCCCCCCCCCCTCTATTTGGTCGGATCCTTTCAGAATTTATGGTAAATAAGTTTCTATATGAAACGTTGTTACCTCAGATGCGTGTCTTTTTGTTCAGTTATAGAATTCTATGTTATTTAGAAAGTCGAGTCTAGAGCAAAATATGACTTAGGCCATTTTTGCTCTAGACTGTCGAAGTGTAATTCTGAATGACTCCATATTTCATATCTGAGACTTTAGAGACCGTTCATTCAATTCGAGGAAGAAAAGACTACGTTTTTCTTCTAGAATGCTTTTGTTGTTCATACATGATTGGCAAATAATAAATAATGTTTGAGATATGATGTTTTGATGGTATGAAATATAGGTGATGGGGCATGAAGTAAGAACATTGTTGTATGTTCTGGGAAAAATGTTTTGTGAGTTTGACACTCCAAAGCTATTAACGTAACACATATCCACTGAGCGAGCTAAAGTATAGTAAGGCATGAATAATGTGATGCTTTGAAGTGGATAACAACAGCAATTTTGAACCTGTATTCATGTATGATCAAACAAAAAACAATGAATGTATGCTTCTATAGGTGACACAGTCTTTAATGTGAACAGACATTGAAATAGCAGTTACATCGAAAAAATATAGATAATGTTAGCATTATTTTGGTACTCAATAAGTAGATAATAAATGTCAAAATATACATGCCAGACTCGATTTACTTTAGGGACCGAGGGAAATGCCGTTTTACCCCATTACAAAGTATAGGGTGGGACCCTTGGACATTTTAAGATTTTAGCCATTTTCTTAATAATCATGTTTACAGGTCCCTCTGAGAAAAAAAGTAAATCGACCCCTGCAATAACATGCAATGCAAAGCAATGCAAAGCAATGCAAAGCAATGCAAAACAATTCGATGCAATGCCATATAATGCAATGTAATACTATGCAATACAATGTAATACAGTGCAATACAATACAATACAATACAATACAATACAATACGATACAATAAAAAACAATATAATATGATATAATATAATATACTATAATATAAAACCATAGAATACAATACAGTGTCTTATCAAAAGTTGTGATATTAAGACATATTTCCATCTAATAGTCTTCATACCTTGCACTTCAGGCGCTTAATATTTGTTCGGTATCAAAAATAAATGAAAATAAGTTCTTGTCGCTGGAATTCTGTGTAAAAGGTTCGAGTAGGTTAATAAAGATGATACATTATCAGGTTTTCCTAAGAAAACTAGGCAAAGGCAACAAAACACAGATCATGGGGACATGTTTTTAAGATTGTTCATGTGTCCGAATTCGCTAAAAATCATGTCATTCTTTCAAAGGTGATAATGTTTCATGGAACTATGTGTCCGAAAACTTGTACATCACACAATGTCAATGTTTCACTTGTTCCTTGGATTAGTATGATCAGATATCTCCCAGAGACTGTACTGTCACAGGTTACAGATTCTTGTAATCCTGCTATTCCTGTGAAATGATGACACAGGATATAGTTTCCTGGAGATGGAGTGACAACATCTGGAGCAGTTTGAGTAAGGCCAATGTCAAAGTCATGAAGTCGATCAGTGTTACCAGCTGTTTAATGGATAAAATGAGTTATTGATGTGTTAAGAAGTATGTAATTATATCAAAGGTCATATGCTTATAAAAGGGACCACTTTTTTCTTTTATTGTTCTTAACAGTCTTGAGATAGTATAAATGCTTAAATCTATTTCAACATAAGTATTTTTTTCTTAATCGCAGCTAAAGATAACATAGCATGTAGAACATTATGACCAAGAGCTCTAATAAAAACCTTGTAGAGAAAGTTGGAGCAATCATGTACGGAAGTTACATGATTGTAGAATATAAACTAATTCAGACATAATGTGCACTCACTATAATCAACCCTGTTTACAATATCAATACGCTGGACTTCCACATTGCACTGGAGATCTACTGACCAGTATGGATCGGTATCTCTTGGGGCGGTATGAGTACAAGTACCAACATAATAACTGCTCCCTGTATTGTCATCTACTGCTCTGTATGAATATCCTTTGAAGTACCAGTATGTGGTACTCTGGCTAG
The DNA here is from genome assembly GCA_033118115.1 of Pharyngocirrus eroticus. Taxonomy (NCBI): domain Eukaryota; kingdom Metazoa; phylum Annelida; class Polychaeta; family Saccocirridae; genus Pharyngocirrus; species Pharyngocirrus eroticus. Next base: position 2,093 of record JAVSBT010449881.1, read on the forward strand.
TTGGTTTACCGAAAGCCATGTTGACTAAATGTGAAAGAAAGTATAAAAGGACCTCTAAAGGCAATTGTGTGTGAGAATTTATTTGTGTACTGGGTCAAAGACTGGTTGGCAAGAGATCAGAAATCATATTGTTTCAGATTATCATTGGAGGGACCTTATTTGTAGGTTACTGATTTACTTTAAAATTATCACATTGTTTACTTCACATGTCACAGTGACCAGAGACAGCTTGTCGAATAATTACTTGTTTGCAATGGCCTTTAAAGCGCTGTATTCATATACACCAGTAGCTTTAAGAGTTTGTGGGATAAAGTATAGGGTTGTAGTATACCAATACCTTACAAATGAATACACCGCTTTAAAGCTCAATTTACATTAGTCAAATTGAGTCAGTCCGAAGTATTTTTTTTTCTTAAATCTGGATTTTTTAACCTTTTGTGTGACTCATAATCCTCTTAATACCCTTCAACTAGACAGACTTCAAAATCGTAGCCACGTTTAGAATATACATAGTTCTAAAAGGTCTTTCAAGATTTTCAGCCAAAAAGACAGTGAAAATTGAACTTTAGGATGACAGCTTTGGCAATCATACAGATGTCATGGCATCTGAAGTATTATAAAAGTCTATGATAAAGAAATGAATCTATCAACATGAATATCATTATTAATCGACAGTCTAAAGGCAAAATTGCCTATCTCAACTGCGGCTCGGGGTAATAACGAATAAGTTCATTTTGAACTCATTTGCTAATTTTCGTTGTTATCTACAACATCTTCAGGCAAGTATTGTTACTTGGTTCCAAGTTCCTGTCTTGACCAAGGCAGCTGCCTAGGTAACGATAAATGGATACCAGGAAAATTATGGAAAGGTGACTTGTGTTGGACTAGCATCCTTTTTCTCAGTTGCGTGTGCTACAAAAACCTAGGATTAGCACCACACCAACACATTATTTCAAGATAACTTCCACTAACCGGTGCAAGTGTCAGCTTCACATCCAGCTCCAACCAAGCATCCATTAGGACAGGTTCCATCTGTTTTGTCACAAACGTCATAAAAAGAACAGTTACATGCATTGTTACAAAAGAGTCCCCAAAATCCATCAGCACATACTAAAGAAAAAAAGGCGGTACATGTTATAAAATAAATTCTTTTAGAATATCAACCATGCAAACTAGGAAAGTGTTACAAGTCGGGTTTCAATGAAATTAAAACATGATTAAAACAAGTTTTATTTACTAAGCCTTAAAAATCGATCTATTTGATAGTGCAATTATCTGTAAGAAATGATTGAAGTTATCTTATTCATAAGAAAAATACCCCCTATATAAAACAAACCATTTTTAATGGTTATGTTGAAATTGAATTGCTAATTATGATTAAAATGTTGAAAAAGGCACACTGAAATAATGACGATATAAAAAATACGACTTGTTTCTATAGGGGACTTTGATATAGGTTTTATCAAAAAAACATACACTGCCAAGATGAATAAGGGTTATGAATAAGGGTTGAAATTACGGATCGTTCTTACCTTCCTGTTGAGCAGTGAAAGCAGTGTGGTTTACACAGGCTGAGAGAGAAGGATAATCAAGAATATCTCCAAAACTACACAGCTTTGACGTCACGTCATAATTTGCGTAGACACAGGAAGTCGCCTCTTTTAAACACTCAGTCATGCATTCTGCTAAACTATGAGCAGTCAGCTTCTTTTGTATGGTGATGTTAGTGTACCTAAAAAAAACAGCACAATATCTTTGAAGTTTTAATCCTAGTTTCACCGAATCAATTATCAATTTGCAACACTGTAACTTGTAACACGTTGGTTTTTATGACATAATCTTTATTGGGTGTGCATTCAGATGTACCTTTTCATCTTTACTTAACGTCATATCTGTTGGGTTTGAATTTAAATGCATCTGTGTACATTACTTTGTTTGAATACATAGCGCCATCTTTGTTATGTGCATATTCAGGTGTATTTTCTGCAATTTGCTTTACGTTAGAGGTAGGTTACACGTAAGTCGAACATGGCCGACAATGCTTGAAGCCGCACAAGTTTCGAGGCTTGACGAATGATGAATATATGTTAAACTACATTGTGTTCTCGAGCAAGAGGGGTAGTATACACATCCTTAAGCACCCTGACGAACGAAGAACCTCTATTGAGGTGTAATACAAATTATACAAAGTGATAGTGTGGCAGGACATTAACGTTATGGTTCACTAAAACTTTTATTTGTAAAAAATGTTGAAATTTAGGTTCAAACATACAATTAGTACTGTATTTGTTTGATTAAAAACATCTGAAACACCCATAGTATTTCCTCCAGTTTTACATTTTCTTTGTTTTCTCAAAGTTTTTTTTGCAAGGTTTCCATCGAGATAATTTCAAAAAAATAATTTAATGTAAAGGAACTTTAAATTTTCATTACCTTTGACCTTGATCTAACCTGTATATCTGACTTCTTGTAGACTGCTGAAATGCTTCAATACCTGATATGCAAAACCACATACACGTTGTCAGTACCAACACTTGGATCATGATTATTTCGTATAGTCAAACAGATTTTAGGTGAACATTTAAAAGTCCTGAAAGTAAATCCTGTGAAACATATGTTGAAAGACCTATATATACTGATATAGATATTATCAATGAGTGTAAAAATATCAGTCATGGTATCTCAGATTGAAAATTAAAAAGGCGATGTGTGATGAATTCACCTTTGATTCAATTGTGTTTTTTTTTTATTTGTCCTGTTTTATCTTTTCGTCGTAGTTCTGTATATTTTGTTGGGGTAAATAAAAAGAATGGTCTTCGTTCTGGATGGCTGATTGATATATAAAGAGGTCTAGGTAATGTATATTTCTTTACATTACCCCCTTTGTATGATATAAGCTCATCTGTGCATCAAAATATATTAATAGATAAAAAAAACTATTGGATGCACTGTATGATTATATGAAGGGACAACAAACAAACAAAAAATCCAATACAATATTCAAAGTTTCCGAGTACTTTCAAAGTATTTATTTATCATCCACTTTCCTTAAGTGTTGTATTTTTTTTTACCCACCTACGTGTAAAGACAAATTAATGGAAAAGATAAAGACAAAGTCTAAACGTTGACATTATTCATGACATAAGGCAAACATGAAAGTCAATATCATAAAAGCATGATTTACGCTTCTGTGCAAGTAGTCATCCGTTTCGAATAGGCCTTTATTGAAACAGAATAATACTAAATAATATACAACGAATCCATATCAAACTGTTGGTCTTGAAGCAAAGTGCCTCTTAAATCAGAAATATACATATCAAATACATTAATATACATTAATGAGCCTACCTTTTGGCATAGTGAATAACATTTGAACTATAGAATGAGCCCATACGCATATTTGCCATATATGGCTAAAGACGTCCCTAAACACGGCCATGACCCTTGAAATACGTGCCTATCACGTCAATCAAGTTGGACTTTTTATAGGCACGTGTCGCACGTCCTATCTCTGTTTACAAACAAATGCATTACCATAATGAAACGTATCTCTGGGGCCAGCCTAAGACCTTCATGTTCACGCTGTACGAAAAAACGGAATATCTTCGACGTCTACATAAAACTTAATGTGTCCTCGTTTTGAGCACTATGCCTATAATCCTGTATACTTTGAATTGAAGCGACTAAATGCAAAATAATCTTGCAAATATGCCAGCATCACATTTTGTATACCATACAAGTGTTATTGATAGTTAAGAGGGTGAACTGTGGATTACATGGAACTATGTTACCAATCGCATCGTAAATAATTAATCGTGTTTGCTCCGTGGAGAGGATAGAAAGCGAAGAGTTCAAATACATTATAAAGGTTTCTGCTGTGTGTATGCCAAAATTTAAAAAGCTAGCACTCTTTTTTTTAAACGTCATGACACAACTATGGAAAAAGATGGTTTAGTCGGTCGGGTTTTGCTTTCAAAATAACACGAGAAATCTGTGTTGAAAACATTGGTTGAAACGCCACTTTTAGTTTTACACATTTTCATGGGTTTATTTGGCAGATTTTTAAAAGCAATCACTTGGAAAAGTAAACTATTGAAGAAATGATGGTGCTTTTTTAAGATGATGAAGTTAATATTTAATGTCAAGTATGTATGTATGTATGTAAATCTTTATTTAACCTGGATAGCCCAATCAGCAAAAGCTGGTTTTCGTTGGGGTCCAGGGTGTAAGTCAGTCGGGTTTTAAAATTAAGAAAAAAACACCGAGGTAATGATCGTCGATCTGGTTAGCCGAAATCATCTGTTGCGTAGGCAAAACCGCTTTTTAGCTTATTAACATAAACGATAAGACGACCCAACTCATTACCATAATGTACGTCGCATATGGGCTCATTGTTGACACTCCGATCATGTTTGGTGATTGAGTTTTGTATGATTAGGACTTCTCATGGAGCGTTGTAACCTTTGATTACCCAAGTAGAAACGTTATTATATAGGTAGGTCCTAAATGGGAAATATGGCCATCCACACAGGTGTAATAATGAAACACAGTAGTATGAAGAAATATTGGATATGAATTATAAGGATTTGGTTCTAAGGATGATATTGATGTTTTTGGCAGTCTGGCACTTTTGGGATCCTTTTTTTTCATTACATTGGACTAAAATACCCAGAAATCCGAGAAAAAAAATAAATATCGTTATGATTATCTAGATAGAAGGGTGGGCTATGATATTGTGCAAAGGATGGCAGTCTTAACTATTTTTTGCCAAAAAATGACTTTTTGCTCTAGACTTTCGATATGTGCTTTAGGAAAATCAATATTTCTAAAAGTTGACTCATGGTTGTTTATCATTTCCATTACAGCTCCTTTTTGTTCTGCTTTTGAACTTACCAAATCTGTATTGAACACCGAGATGTTTCCAATGGATTTCGACTTGTCACAAGTGAAAAGGGGGATGGTATTGGATTTGGACTGATGTTATAATACTTTTACAATTTTATTGGATGTTTCAAGCAAGATATTTCCGGATTTGGTTTTCAATCAAGTGTACTTTCAAAGGGAGTGGGAGAAGATTAAGAAAAATAAATCCAGGTTCTTGAAGGATAGCTAGACTGCATGAGTCAACGATTACAAAACATGTATTCTGAAAAACCTGTGGTACCTGTTACACCAAAACCAGTCCCAACTTCTGACAAAGCTAAAATTGAAAAGCTGGAAGTGAAAGTAAATATGTTAGAAAACAAAGAGGAAGCAAAGGAAAGGGACCAAATGGAAGAAGTGAAAATGCTAAACGATAGAAACGCTTGTGTTGAAGATCTGCATCGGGATAAAAGTGATGAGTACGATAGTCAGAGCAAAAGTGTTGAAAGTGATAAATTGACAAATTGAAAATTTCTTCAATGGAGAGTGAAGTTTTGTTATAAAGAAAGGAACTAAATGCTAAAGAGGACATGATAGTGAAATTAAAAGGGCCGTAGGAGAGTGCTCTTGGTGTGAGAGGAAGAGCTTACGAGGTAAAAGTTAGATCTTCACGAGACAAAGAAGCCATCCTGCTGAAGGCAATAACAGTGAAAGTGCTTCAAGGCAGGGTCTCGCAAGTTAAGACTTCTAGCCAAAAAAATGTGAAAAAAATGCTAAACATTACATATGATACATAGTTTTAAAGCTTTTGACTGGATAACTATAATGCTTACTGTATTCCTCATCAGTTGAGGAGAATGTTGTTCCCAACTGCCGGGAGGTTAAAAACGGCACCAATACGTGTTAAGGGTCCATTAGGAGAATCTGATGTGGATCGACTCTCTCACCACTCTCTCAAACCATCTTGGCCCCACTGCTAGGATCTTGGTTTCTTCAACATCAATATGTTGGGGGGACATGGTCAATAACATCTGACCCGTTTTAGTCCTCACGCCATCTGGTGGACTAGGTCATTTCGATCAGACTACAGTTGCATTTGAAAGCTCTCGGTATAAAGCATTATATCAGTTATATCAGTCAAAGTTTTAAAACTATTTATCATGATCAACCCTTGTATTGCGCAACTTATTTCTATCGACAAAATGGTTTAAATTCAATTCAAAAAATCCACTAAATGTAAATATTATCAACTCTACACTCTACATACCCTTTTGATTTACAGTTAATGATGATCAAAGACCTGCAGAAAGGGATTTGTATGAAGCAGCAAGAGATGGAAACCTTCACACTGTGAAGGCCATTCACGCAAAAAGATTGAAAGTTGAGATATTTGATGATCATCAATTAGATCCAATTTCTATTTCTGCATATAACGGACATGTACTAATTGTTAAATTTCTTTTTGAAAATGGATATCAACCAAGAAACAAGCATACAAGCCCATTGCATTTTGCATGTGATCAAGGCCACGTAGACGTTGTTCAATATTTGTGGTCGAAAGGTGTTGGAATAAATACCAGAGATGAAAATGGGAAGACACCTTTACATATTGCAGTAAGTAGAGGCCACTCTAAGGTATTGAAGGCTTTGTTGCAATTTGGGGCAGATGTGGCTTGTGAAGATAAAGATGGATTAACTGTACTTCATATTGCAACTGAAATTAAAAGGGGTTATCTGGATGCCACGAAGCTCTTATTAGACGCTGGTTCAGATGTGAATCATAGAAGCAATGATGATGTAACCCCTCTGTTCTTGGCCACAGCAAGTGGCCATTTGTCAGTTATCAAGAAGCTAATCGGTCTAAAAGCAGATGTTAATTTGGCAAATAAATATGGATGGACACCTCTTTTATTAGCTGCATTCGATGGTGACACTGGCATAGTACAGCACTTGTTGCTGTCTAAAGCAGATATAAACATTGCAGATGATGAAGGTTTTACAGCACTTCATCTTGCTGCCCAAGAGGGTCATATCGATGCTACAACCCTGTTACTAGATGCTGGGGCAAATGTCAATCAAAGAAACAATCGAGGTGTAACCCCTCTGTATTTGGCAACGCAGCGTGGATATTTGCCAGTTATCATGAAGCTAACCTTTTATAATGCAGATGTCAATTTGGCAAATAGTGATGGAAGGACACCTCTTTTAAGAGCTTCTTTTGATGGTGACACTGACATAATAAAGCACTTGTTGCTGTCTAAAGCAGATGTAAACATTGCAGATGATGAAGGTTTTACAGCACTTCATCTTGCTGCCCAAGAGGGTCATATCGATGCTACAAACCTGTTACTTGATTATGGGGCAAATGTTAATCAAAGAAACAATGATGGTGTAAACCCTTTATTTATTGCCACAGCTAGTGGGCATTTGTCAGTTATCAAAAAGTTAATCGTTTGTAATGCAGATGTCAATTTGGCAGATAAAAATGGATGGACACCTCTTTTTATGGCGTTTCTGTATGGTGGCACTGACATAATAGTGCATTTGTTGCATTCTGAAGCGGATGTAACTATTGCAGATGATGACGGTTTTACAGCACTTCATCTTGCTACCCAGGAAGGTCATCTGCATGCCTCAACCCGGTTACTAGATGCTGGGGCACATGTAAATCAGAAAACCAATCGAGGTGTCACCCCTCTTTACTTGGCAATTAAGAAAAATATTTGTCAGTTATCACGAAGCTAATCAATTTTGATGCAGATATCAATTCGACCAAAAATAATGGTTGGACACCCATTTTGTCGGCTTCTTTTGATGGTGACACCGACATAATAAAGCACTTGTTGAATCATGACGGAGATGCTACCATTGCAAATGGTGAAGGTTTTACAGCACTTCATCTTGCTGCCCAAGAGCAGGGATGGTTGAAAAATGCGGTAAAATTGATGAAAATATGCGGTCAGAAGAAAGTAAAAATATGCGGCTTTTGAAGAAAAATATGCGGCTTTTGAGCAAATATGTGGCAATATGTAACCATGGTTTTAGCACTATAATCCAAAAAAGAATAGATAATGAATA
>JAVSBT010449914.1:0-10031 GCA_033118115.1 Pharyngocirrus eroticus
AATTTGAAAAAAACATATATATAAAACCTACATCAAGTACATTTACAAATATCATTATATGTAATATAATATTGCCTAATATATCTGCCTATGCATGTTTGAGAATAAATATTTCATTACTATCTGAAGGTCCATATGAGGGCCTTTTTCGTCACTGAATGGTATTCATGTGAGTTTGAATGTAAAACAAGCTAGTTTCCAGATACATTACTGTAATATACATTGCACGATATCTCTTACGGTCATATATTTGAGGGGGGAAACCAGGAACCACCAATATATCATTGTACTAAAATAATCCACAGTAGTGGAGTTTTACAGTTTACGAGTTGAATATTTCTGGGACAAAATGTTCTCAAAAAAGTCTTTAATCATGTGTGATATAAGGTCTTTGAAGTGGTTTTGGTGGGTTGTGTTCTAGTACAAGACCAAAGCTTTTTAGATGAAAAAAAAATGAAAGGTAAAATCAGTTATCGAGCCAAATACTTTTAAGTTTTAAAAGTTAACTTAAACGGTTGTCTTAATTACTACTTATAATATGCAGGTTATCAAACTTGATAGCCTGCATATAATAAGTAGTACATGTAATACTATACATGTACACGTATACATCAATTAAAGTTTATTAATTATGCACATATATTATGTATCATGGTGTGTGCCACACATTGAGAAGATGTAATTTACAGACATTGTTTCAAAATAAAAAGTGTTCCAATATTAAAGTAGGGGTGTAAAGCATTTGTCCTATTGTATATATCATGTTGCTAACTGTTACACAATCAGCTTATAACAAATATTGTAATAACTAATTCTTCACACAGATGTATTTACATTGTAGAACACAAACTGTGTGATTGAACACTTACATCGTTTAGTTCGTATATGGGCTGCCTAAGTCTAAGAGTGAAATATTTTATAAAACATAAAAAAACTTTGGTGTTTAATACTTATATCATAACTTAGCCCTATAGAGCCCAATACATGAACTTTTAAAAGGTTTCCTGTTGCTGCTTTTGACCCTCATATAGCTTGTGACAAAAACGATAAGCCAGGAACCAATCAGCAGATGCTCTGATAATTAATGTAAAAGAAATTTAATCCTTGTGCCTGTTTGTTAATATTATATCTCAATTTGTCTGAAAGAATTGTAAGTCATTCAGCAAGCGTGCGTTGTCTGTGCAGGACTGGTGTTTTAATATATACGGTTCTTGAAACATTGCAATTGAACCTCTAATCGACAGTCAAGTTTTCACTAGAGCACTGCATCCGTGACAGCTAAGACCTCTGTCACAGACCGGTGCCCAAGAAGTAAGCAGACGTGCAAAATATTTTATTCTCAAACTGTTCTTGCTGGAGAAAATTATCAACGTTTCGTGAAGACCTCTATTTTAGTTTATCATGTCACTGACACAGGCTTACTGAAATTCTGACGTTGGCCTGAAGGGACAAAATACAATCATTGAACGTCTCCAAAGATGTGTTGACAAGAAGGAATTCCACACGTGACAAATGATACAGTCACTTGGAGTCAAATCATCCAGTGTCACTGTGCAAAAGTTTCTTGTTTTTCTCTGAAAGAGTTATCAAATCATGGGGCCGATGCTATGTGGAAGGCAACAGCCAGCTGTGGTGAGTTGAAAAAAAAAACCAGAAAAAAATTGACAACTAATTTCATAGTACCTAATTGTGTTATGTGGTTCTGGGTGCAATTCTTGGGTATCCAAAGTGACCATGACACACTTTTTACATCAATAATAGTGATAATAATTTTACATTCATGATTTCATATTCAGTTTATCATGAATTCTTTGTTGATTAGGCATTAAAACGTTCTTCTCTATAAGGCAATGTATTTCCACTTTATGACTAATATTATTTTTTCATAGAGGTGATAGTTGTTGACTAGTATGTAAAATATCTATTGAATAGAAAATCACAAAACACCATGTCAGTCTCTTAAATAGTTTGTATGTGAATGAAAAGTAGAACAAAATCACTGAAAATGTTGATTGTTGTAAAACCATTCAAGTTAATCATCAAGTAAACAAGTTTTCTTTTCATGTGAGGTCATCTGTCTCCCAAGGGATGAAGTTTCCCTGGTGCAAGTTACAGATTTGATAACTTTGGAATGTTGCCATGGTACTATAATGTACTATGTATTAGAATAGAAAGGGAAAATAGGACTATTCAAATGCATGTGTAGTATTGTAAAAGACTTACACGTAGAAAGTTACTGTCCCACATACAGATAAAAGTAAATAAACCAACAAAACATAAAATCAGATGGACATTATCTAGAGATGAGTTATGTGGGATATATGTGAATGAACATTTACACAGTGATATACAATCTCAGAAACTATTTGGGTAGAGAATATTTTATACAGGAAGTTTTTCTTTCCTATGTTTTCAAATTTTTGTGTGTGTATTGCTTGCTATATTCTGCACTAGGGTGTCATTTTGGCATGTAGGACAAGAATATTATGATATCTATTATATTGCTATTACTATTAGAGGAACCTCATGCTAGGCAATTTAATCCAATCATGCAACACTAGTTTTGTGATAAACTATTCAGGGATATTTTTTGTTATGTGAATACTGATATATAGGATCGTCATGTACTAAATATAAGCTTTACAAAAAAGGTCCTTTAAAGAAGGAAAGAGTTAGAAAGGGACAAAATATCATAATGAACGAGTGACTGAATTTGAATTCTCTTCACAAGATTAGATATCAAGTTTGAAATTGAATGCATTAAGATTTGATTGTCACATTGTTGATGATGTGGTAATCGTTCTCTTACATGGTTCAAATCAAATATCCTGATAGTTTGCCTCTAGGAAGCTTTGCTATTATAAGCTGTGTCTTGACATTTTGACCAGATCCTTGACCAGTCAAATATTTATGTCTGGTATATATTTGGAGCAAGAGTTTTAAGTTAACATGAGTGTATACACCTCATACAAAGTAATAGCTTTTATAAAAGCCTTATTCTTATTGTCTAGTCCCTTGAAACACATGTACCCTTAATATGAGCATGTCATCCTTTGTAAATGAAGTAAGAAGGTATTTTCTAGCTTTAAGACTTTGTAATAATGTTTTGTAAGTCTGTCAAACTATGATTATCACCTGTATATTATGAGTGTACCATATTTCAGAGTTATAGTCCCATAGTACTAGTAGATTTTCCATGTTAAAAAGCCCATGCTAAAAGTCCTGTCCCATAGGAAAAGCTTTAATTGCATTATTTTACACTTTTAAGAACAAAGATAATTCTTGTCATTAATAAGTAGCTTCTAATTGGAATGGTTTCTATTTGTAGAAAGATTTTTTTTTCACTATTGATATTTTTTGGAACATTTTACATTGACAACATGTTATATGTTCTTTGAGCACTGCCATGTATAAGCATTCCCAACCCCCAAAGCTAGTGGTTGTAAAGGGTTTGACCCCTATTTTACAGAAATTGTAGCTTTGGTAAATTGGATATTGTGAATTTAGACTAGAATAGTAAAAAAATATTTGTGACTGTCACCCTTTTTTTTAGGTCAGTATCTCTTTTTGCATTCATCCATGTGAGTTATGATTTTCAATAGGTTTTTTTTTCAATGGAGAGCATACTATTATAGTACATCAATATAGTGTATGCAAATGAAATAGGAGCATTTAAATAAGTAACTATGTACAATGTATACACATGTCTCATAATGCTATTATTATAAAGAGAGACTGGCTGGATATCTAGTCCGCATGAGTATTCAGGTGAATAGAAAAGTGCACAACACATCTATGTAGGATGCATCTACCTGTAACTTATAAATTGTTTATTCATGCATAGTTTGTTTTCGTTTGAAGTTAAACATGAACTTATTATGATGGTCAATGCCAATGGTTGCTATAAAAAAAAATTATAGTAGTTTTTATTTTTTAAACCATTTTAGGGGTCAACCATGGAGGATTTTATGCCTTTGAGTTCTAGCCTAGAACGAGAGCAGTGGACCCTGCAGAGGCTGAACTCTTCTGGAGAAGAGAGTGATGTGTCCGGAGAAGATGATTTTGGTGGTGCTAGTCCCCTCAGCTGCTGGAGTACAGACAGTGTTGATGATGAAATTTATCTTGAATATCTGTTTTCTCAGGGATTAGCAGATTCTATTGAAAAACCCAACCCAGTAAGTACAGAGATTGTTAAAAGAACAAGTCCACAAGTAAATGCTTTCTGTGATTCTTATTGTGCTAATGTCTTTGGAAATAAATCAGAAAATTCCCCAGCAGAGGAAGAAAGACATGACACTGAAGAAGTTATGCAGCAAGAAAATAGTAATAAAAAAGATGACCATTTAGTTGTATTAGGGGTGGGACTAGAAAATTTGATGAAACAGCCCCAACAAAATCAAGTTCACAGGGGTCAAATTGAGTCGGCTTCTGTTCCTAGGAAACCTGTCAAAGGCAGTCTACTGCAGAGAACTATGAACAAGGAACAAATGGCCATAGTACAACAAAAAACAGGTGCAGCCAAAAATGTAGGACAATTTCATAATTCATATAGCAATAGTCAAAACTATGGACCACATAATTTAGTAGAAAGATTACACAATGGTAATCATCCTAATATAAACAATGGACAAATGTTAAATAGACATATAAATAGTAATCCAAATGCTATTAGTCATTTGACAAACCTTGCCAATGACAATAATAGGCTGAATCACATCAATGCAAATCCTGAAACTGTTCGCGATCATTTAATGAATAATCGAAATGGACTAGCTACACAGCTGGCCTTACATTTGCCCCCATCTTCAAACTATTTAGCTGGGTATAGAGGAATCAAACAAGAGAAAATGGAAGATAAAATTCACCATTGTACATACCCAGGGTGCAATAAAGTCTATAGTAAGAGCTCACATTTGAAGGCCCATCTGCGGCGTCATACGGGCGAAAAACCTTTTGCTTGCACATGGCCAGGATGTGGATGGCGCTTTTCAAGGAGTGATGAATTAGCCAGGCACAAGCGTTCACACTCTGGAATCAAGCCATACCAATGTGAACTATGTGAAAAACGATTTTCTCGTTCAGATCATCTTTCAAAACATCTTAAAGTCCACAGAAAGAGAAATGCACAACAGATGGCAGCACAACAGCAAGCAGGGTTATGATATTAGACAAATTGGCCCTTTGCCAATAGTCCACATGTTTAGGTTGTATTGAAATATTTTTATCTGTTATATGAAATTGTTTATATGAATTCAGTATACTGTATTATACTTTTTGATGCATTTTTTAATGAAATGTATATATATATATATATAACGGTGCTATTGATTGTCATTGTGACCCAACCTACTTCAACTTGTGGGCATTCTTGCAAAGGAATGGTATCTTTACTATTTTAAAGTCTAATTGTTTAGAAATATGACTTGAATATGATTCAAACAAATTTCAACTGCTGTTATTCTTGAATAGCATACTCCATTCCAATTTCCATTGTCTTAATTGTTGTAAATACAAATTGAAATGTAAGGAAACTTTTCATGCATTTTTGAATACAATGCAAATTGCAATGATGATATGCATGAAAAATCACTATGGTTGTTATAGTCACTTTAAACTTTTGACCTAAAATCTTGTTCACCTAAGGTGCTTGCTTGGCTGTTTGGTTAGGTTACATGGATGCATTATCTTTGAGTCTGTATCAAATACCAGTATTTTCACAATAGATATGAAATAAGTACCATATCACCACTTTTCACTGGTTCCTTATGCATGTGTTCCAGTGGCACTCTGATAAATGTCTTAGATTAAATTTCAGCATATTTTTCACAGAGTTAAACCTGGACTGTTAACTTGCCCAAATAAGTGTGGTACTTACTCACAGAATGTTTACATACTAAAATTGAACAAGAAGAAAACAAAAAAGAATCTGGTACATGTAGTTTGTGTCTTATCCATGTGATATACTTTGTACACATGAATAAGACAACTGAAAGTTGACTAAAAAAATGTGTACTTATTTTGTGTTTCTGTAATATTCTTGAGGGTATTGGTTATGTCTGGATTATGAATATGAAGTTAAAAGCAGTTAAAATGAGATTATTTTTCTTGTTGTTGTCCGTATAAACATTGATTGTAGTGAGTCCATTAATGCTTCTGTACATTTCACATCACGCTAAGCAATAAACAATAACAAATAGCCCATGATTTTACCTTGAAATACAAACAGACCTTTAAACCATTCATTATTCAAAATTATTATACTGCAATATAATGAAAGAGGTCAAACAAATTATGATCCTGGAGCATTTTTTCTTTACTTGCCATCACTTTTCTTTGAGGCAATTGATTATACACCTAGGACAAAATATAGTTGTGATTTTTATTGCTTTAGTCATCGACCCGTGTATAGTTTAGTTGAAACACACATGAAGTAGCCAAAAACTGATGCTGTTGTATTATGAGAAACTTATGCAACATGTCCGATAAAGTTTGCAGGGATAATCATGGCTGATACCTTTTGTAATCACAAGATTTATTATCGTATATTTCATTTAAATGTTCAGTCATTTGATGATAATTGTGTGCCACACAAAACTGAAGGGCATGTTGCGTTCTTTAAGTTCATTGCATATTTTATTCGCAAGACTTTAAACTACCAGTCTATGGTTTCATATTATATATATGCATACAATGCAAAAAGTTAAACTGTCCCCTGATAAATGTAACCTCTATGGTATTGAAAAATTAAATGTCAGCTGAGATTAGCGAGATGAGGGTGAAATGAGAAAAAGAATTGACCACATGACATTGTTTTTGACGATAAAATCAAATCATGCTCTTGGTATTATTGATGGTATTGATTTAAATGCAGGGAGCCAAGTACACACAGATTTGTCATTTTCCATTGTGTGTTAATTAATGGAATGGAGACAGTATTGTTGTAATCAGTAATTAGATTCTTTCTTTTTTTTTGAACTCTTGCCAAGAATAGATAGCATGTACATCACAAGATCCTTTTAACCAGCATGCAGGGGTTGTTTTTTCTTCCAATTCAAAATTGAAAATGTCAAAGGATTAATTTGATACAGACCACACAATGTAGCATGTTGAACTTAACTTTTATAATTGAAAAAAATGTATGTCATCACTGACTTGTACGTTGACACCCAATAGGCACATTTCACTGTGTAGAAATTCCTTGTCGAAGAAAATCCTTTTAAGAATTAAATTGAGTAAACAAAATGTTGTGTCATTTGCCGGATCTTAAACATTCCTTTTAGTTCAATATTTATTAGTAAGAAATGTCACAAACACCGATAATGAAGTGAGACGAAGAGTTGTTTTGTTTGTTAATTTGACTTGCCAGAGCCTGAACTGGGCTATATTATGCAACATAGATAAGTAAATCATTGGAAATATAGTATTAACCCTCTCCACAAGAACTACTTGACTGCATGATTATATGAATGGAAATATTTGATTTTGTTTGACGTCAAGACATATGTCACTGCATTTGCCAATCCTACTCTAAAATGTTCTACACAATAACTTGCTTGGATAGATTTATGTAAAGAATTAATGCTATGTGGCTGTAGTGTTTGTAAAAAGATGCAATATCATAAATCTCACATAATAACTAAACACAGAGTCTGTGTCATATGTTATAAGTTGTGTCCTTATTGGCCTCAATTTTGTAGCATGTAAAATTACACAAATGCTATAGCGTTCCCCCTTTTAGCAAACCAAACAGCATTTTTTTCTATTGGACACTGGAACTAGGAAGCACAACTTGAAGAGAAAAGATGCTAAAATTAATTGTATATTCAACTGATGATTTTTTTTTCAAAAATTTGTTTAACTAAAGTAATATCATAATCATGTTTTTGATTTCAACCATGATCCATATTTTTGACAGTAACTGCATTGTACACAATAATGTGATAATGTTCAGGATAAAAGTATGGAAAATGCTTGCATGATATTTACATTGTAATATTTAAGAAGGCTAGATTATAAACTATTACTAATAAGCTCACGTGAAAGTATCTGATCGTGATATTCATGAGATGAATTGGAAACTTATCAAAAAGTCATCAGTATTATTACAACATAATTATTGGGCATGTATAAACATATTTTGAACATTTTACAGAAGCAATATTTGGTTTTGAGATTGTAGCTATACTATTTGATAAAACTGAGCTCATGAGAATGGAAATATTCCAATGTCAAGGTCACTCTGAGGGGAAAAAAAGCTTGAACAGATTGTACATAAGAATAGATCTTATATTGTGTGGGTAATGTTACAACATTTGCATGTCTAGGTTTTACTGAATAAGTGCCTTTGTAAAATGGAGGATTGTTAAATTTTGATATTGTACAGACTTGATTGTCTATAATGGTATGTTGGTATTTCTTAGAGAAAAAATACATGCATTTCATCTTTTTGTATATAGTATTGTATATTTGTTATTTGTATAGTTGAATTGCAAAAAAAACCTACTTTTTATGTAAATTCCATATGAAAAAGAATTTTTCAAAATTGTATTTAAAATATGTCATACTTGTACTTGTAGCTTCTTTCTTTTAACATTTAATTGTGTATATGAAATAGATTATAGCTGAAATGAGATTTCTGTAGTAATTGAAGAGAAATATCTTAGAAAATAGATGATTTTAACTCTGTGATTAATGTCACTAAATGTTACATTCAGATTTTTGTGTCATGTTCAGTGATGTGCCAAAAGGGTACAAGTAGCTCCTGCTTGTTGCTTCAAATCAAAAGCTATTACATGCACATGTTGACTTGTTTTGTCATGTTTGGGAAAGCTTGACCTTTTGAATTGGTCATTTGTATCCATTACTCAGATATAGAAACCTGATTTTTGGTTATACAATTGTTACTATAATACTTGTATCAGTTGAACATTTTGGATAGAACCCATGGAAATGTGCTTATGATTTAGAAAGATATGATTATACAGATTTAACATTGGCTCTAATCAATAGAAGATCAATAAGCAATAGATATAAGTGATAACATTTGATGAGAAAAAAATATGAATGATTAAAATCAATTGTAACCCTGCATTATTACTTGATTTGCTTGGTTTTATTTTCTTTATCCTTGACAGATTGTTTGAGGTTTCATTTTGCCTGATAAAAAATACTCAATTTTTGTTGTTATGAAAATGTACTTTACATGAAGTTTGAAAACCATTCAAGAGCACATGTGACTTTGTCCATTTCTGACCAAATTCTGAAATGATATACTTTGTGAATGATTAATTACATATTCTTGTGACATGATTAATTCTTTAAACATTGCTGTTTGAAAATTCTTATTCTTTGTGATTTAATGTTTTCTAAATTTGTATTATTTTAAAGACCATCATGAAAAAGGGCATTTGCAATTAAATCAAAAATTAGAAAAAAAGGTAAAATCACATGTGCTACTTGGTTTTTTTTTCATTTCACTGTGTAAATGTATGTTTTAGCACTGTACATAGTATGCACTTTTTTGGTGGGTGTCGAAAGAAGTGAAATTAGAACTCTTTTTCTCAACTTTATAACTAATTTTCCTTACTGTCTTCACCTTGTGATATCTCTTTGGTTCAAGTGGAAGTAGTTCATGAGATATGAACCAGTTTTTGAAGGAAAATATTCAGGGTGAAAAAAAACACAGATTACTATTTCATGTCTTTGCATGGAATTTGTCTGTTATTTCCCTGCATTCTACACCTTGAACTTTACCATCATAGATATCAATTTGATTTCATGTCAGTTCCTATGTTTGTCACATAAGTGAACTCATTTTGTCTGCATGGGCTGGGAGTGTGTGCAATATTGGATTCCCAAATTTATACACTTGTTTTCGCTTGTCAAAAAACAAAAATGCAAATGGAAACATTATGTCCTTTCTATTTAGATTAATTTTGATTAGGCCATACCAATTTGATTTGTAGATCGTTGGATCTGAGATTTTTTTTTTACCCTCGGTAGGTCGAAATTCTTTTTCTTTTTCTAGATTT
>JAVSBT010449925.1:0-10031 GCA_033118115.1 Pharyngocirrus eroticus
ACTATTATTTATCTTCCGTGGTTTAGCATGGAAGCTAATGGTAGTTTAGAGAATACTTTGACAGAACGACCAAACTAGCTAATATCGCCCGCTGGACAGGCTCCGGCTACACGCTCATTGAATAGCATATTGATTCTTGCTTCCTGGGCCTACTTGAATTCATCAGGCAAAGTACCAATAAATTAGTCTTAATAATTTGGAAAAGACCCGGAAGAAATGTCCATATAGCCTATGGTTTATCCTCAGGTATGTTCCATAACACAAGTCAGGGATGTTAGGTTCTAAACACACTTAGAATACATTACCTTACATTCTTGTTTTTGAAAAATTTACTTTGAAAAATGTGTCCAAATCTCTCAAAGAATATCAGCATTTATGCAGGTCTGGCAACTGAAGCTGTATGGGTGTACTAAAGCACTGTTCATCGACAAATATTTCAAAGCTTTTCATTGGTAAAAGCAAAGGGGAATAATGAATTGTGGACAGGAAGAGATAACTAATGACACCTGGTAAAACTTGTCCCAAGATAAACTTTGAACTAAAATACAAAACAAAACTTAAACCATCAAGAATAACAAATAATTTCCAATTAATCATTGAAAAAATAATTTGATAAAATCATACAATTACAAGTCAATGTCAGATAACTGTATCTCATGCACAAATTGCAACATCTTAACTAAGGCTCTTGTGGTGTTGACAAGAATATAATTTCAACAGTTATCATTGTGCATTCGGTACTAAGAATCAAGAGATCTTAAGGCTCTTGCAGTGTTGACAAGAGTATCGTTTCAACAATTATAATTGTGCGCTAGGTACCAACCAAGACTTATTTTATCACATGTATCATCTTATCTTAGCCATATATTATTTACTAGTACTTCATCCTCCATAACCTAGTCAGTCATACCTGGCCATGAGTAAGTGACTGGTATGAAACTTTCATAGGATGGATCAAATTGGAAGTCTCTAACGGCAGCTTCTTTACTTTCAGGCTCTGGGTAAGTTGAAGCCAAATTCTTTCTGTAAGCATATTCAACGATTGCTACTGCTAATTTGGTGGAAACTTCTTGGACTTGACTCAATGGTGGGTAAACTCTTCCTTCAGCCAGATGTTCATCTGTTACCATTGCCGCTAGCCCCTGAAAATCGCATAAGAAATTAGGAATTAACATAAATTTACAGTCATGAAATAAATATAAACAAATATCATCCTATGAAGATTCATTTCATTTGCATGAGACAAAAAAAGTCACAATAGAAATTAACTCAGATTTTAAAAAAACTGCCTTTATTTACCTCTGAGGCCTTCAAAAACATTCTATCAGTGATATGATGGCACCCAGCAACTATGGCACCCAATGCAACACCAGGGAATATGTAAGCATTGTTACCCTGTCCTGGGATATAGGTCTTTCCATTATACACAACAGGGTCAAATGGACTTCCAGTGGCAAAAACACATCTTCCCTGTTAAAATAAAAGAGTCTTTATAGGATAGAAAAAAAGTATTATCTTCATTACATGTTTTAAACCAATAAACCTTGCAAGTGTCTTGCTTCGGCCCTTCATTACAGGTAGGTACAACTTGACATCACTGAAACTGGTAAAAAATATTTTCAATAAAAAAAAGAGTTGGCTCTTTTTTCGGTTTAAAGTTTATGTAACAAAATAAAAAACACCTTGATTCTATTCATCCAATATCTAGGATACCCAAAGACTAAAGACACAATTTTTTAGAGCATAAGATACTGTGTGTTACATTATCCCAACTAATCTATAATCAAGACAATTCTCTATGTCTACCTCTGTATGGTTATATGCCTCTTCAGCTGTACATTCACACATATGAGTTGGATTACTTAATGCAAAAATGATGGGTCTTTCATTAAATGCAGCCATGTCTTTCAAGAAAGTTTCTGTAAATGCCCCTGCTGCAGCTGATGCTCCTATGTACAAAACAGAAAAAATGGTATAAAAACAAAGCAAAAGATGTAAACCTTGTCACTGAAACAAGGTCTGAAAAGATGACTCGAGTCCTTCTCCTGTTTTGAGTCTTCAGCTTCTGCAAGCTACTCATGCAGAACAGAAATTCAATATTTGGAAAAAAAGGCTAACATAGAATTTGTAAACCTAAAAAGCAGAAAAGAAATTCAATGTTTGGTATAAAAAAGTGAATTTGTGAACCTGAAATAGTATTTTCAAATATTCTGTCAAAACAACATTGACAAGAAAAATTCCATTATTTGACACCAATCATTGATGATTTTTTTAAATCATATCTTACCTATAGCAACTGTTGGTTTGATTTCTTTAGTTATTTCCTCTAAGCTGTCCATCTGTTTGTAGTCTTTAACAAATTTTGCTTTCTCAGCCCCTAGACCACCACTTGGACGACCCTAAAAATGAGAATGCAAACAAATGTGCCTGTGGTTACCTTGATGTTTTGATACAACGATAATCTATGAGAACATTTTGAAAAAAAATCTGAGATGGCTAGTTTCAGTACCAGTTTTGAGAAAATATTTCTTACAATGAACTCAACAAAAAAGGGGTGTTTAATACTGGTATCTTGTATTCTCAATTTTCAATGAATAAATGATCTAACCTCGGCAAGTAATCCTCTAGAATCCATCATCCAAATTTTGCTGCATGCTTCTGTTTCTGGGGTTCCTTCCTCTTCCATCGCCATTACCAATAAGTTAGCTATTCCTATGGCAGCCTATAAGAAAGAACTCAAATAATGTACAGAATCCAATAGTTCATACTATCCACCACACACAGAACAGATAGAGACAATTAGTATAGTGCACACTGGACTAGATACACCTCCATATAGCGCAGGGTGAAAATCTGATTTTTATGTCTAGGAGACTGCAACACAAGTTAACTCAGATAAGGGCTGTATCACATAAAATTATAGGGATACATCAAATACATGTTCCACTGGGCCTTTGTAAGTCACGAAACAGTATAAACCCATGCGAAGAAGGTGGAGAAAAGTTGATTTTCCTATGCAAACTTTTATTACTCAAAAACAAATTTGGCCATACCTCTCCAGCACCTAGGAACATAAATTTGTTATCTGAGATTCTAGTTTTTGTAATTCTCATTGCAGACATAATTCCTGCTACTGCAACTGAGGCAGTTCCTAAAATTGAAAAACAAAGCAGGTAGCTTTTAACATTTGTCACTAATAAAACTGATGGGATATTTTAAAAAATGAAACTTTTCCATAGAAAACTTTTTTACACTAATTAAGGTTGATCTTGAAACGATGACATGTCACTTGACACTGCGCCATAAGTCTAATGAAATAAGCAATTGTCAATACGATGATTAATTTTATTAATATATTTCTTACCCTGAATATCATCATTGAATGTTAAGTAACTATTTCTATATTTTTCCAAAAGGCGGAAAGCATTGTGATTTGCAAAATCTTCAAATTGAATAAGGGTGCTCTGGCCAAACCTGAAAATGATATACAATGATTGAATATATTGGTGTCAGAAGAAGAATATGTGGATTTTTGAAAAAAGTTTATGTCACATGATAGAAAAGTCTTCCAATTCATAAATCTCATCAAAGTTATGTTTCAAAGATAGCTTCAGCCTTCAGAGTAAACAGCATTTATATGACATCCACTTTTGAGAAATGTTTTAGTCACCAATATCTTGAAATTTGTGCTTAGAAGTTGAAATACATAAAGTCATGTTACACTGATAAAAAAATTGGGAAGAAGAAATGATATCCATCAAAATTCTGAGGCATCAATGTAAAGACATGTATTTCTTTTCATTTTTATTCTGTTTAGTTTTCAACTTTTTAGTTGTCAAATAATAAAAATACTTCAATTCAATTCAATTCAATTCAATTCAATAAATGTTTAAATGTCACTTACCTATCGACTACTGAGGTCAAGAATTCGTCTATCAGTGTGTCATATTGTGAACCACGGACTCTCTTATGTCTTAAGCCAATATACATCGGGTCACTTAATAATTTCTAGACAAAGAGAAAAGAAAAATGTAATGCATAAAGTCTTAGGCCTGAAAACATTGAATCATGCAATAAATTCAAAACAAGAACCAAAGAGAATGTGATATGTGTCACTGATAATAGTATATGGTCCTGAAAGTTTACAGTATTTGCCTATATCCTAAAAACTTGCTCATCTTTATACACCTATATAATAATAATAGGCAATTTTTGTTTAAAATTCTTATACATTCATAACCAGTTTCTTTACAGTCAAAAAAAATTCTTACTCAATTTTATAATGTATTCAAATACTCAATATTCACAGGTATAACATCAAAGTTGTTCCTTACTTCATTGTCAGTTCCTACATCAATTACAACTGGAAGACATTTCTCTGGGGGCATTCCCCCCATAGCTGTGTACAATGACAATTTTCCAACAGGTATTCCCATACCAAAGGCTCCAAGATCACCAAGTCCCAGAATCCTCTCTCCATCAGTCACAACAATTGCCTACAGACCAAAAATGTCAACACCAATCATGAGCCCAATATGAGAAACCCTGAGGCCCAACACCCCAAGTCTAAGTAACATATCATACTCTGTTCCAAAGTTGAATAATTCTTCTCAAATATGAATCTTGGAACCAATAACTTATTCGGTAATATCATACCAAGTTTTTATCATTATTCTACATTTCGGTAATGAGGTTATGTAACTATACAATTGTACTGGTCAGGTAACCTTAAAAAAAAACCTTTTATTTGTAACATTTTGATTATGAAAAACAATTTCAAACCAACTATAGTGTTAAAACTTGCTTAAAATATTTCATTGGGAGCACATATTAGAAAATATCTAATTAGACAAGTTGTTTGTTCTTCGACATAATATAAATTAAAATGTCACTCTTTTTAAATTCACCAACCTTTACATCCAAAGCTGGCCAGTTACTCAATATATCGGGAATGTGCCCAGCATCATTAATGGTAATATAAAGACCTCTAAAAAATGAAGTGAGGAAATGAAGATAAGAACAGGATTTACAGTCAAACATAACTTAGTGACACCCTCCAAACTAAATTGGCCTAATGCATGTTTATACTATATAGCCTTTTACCAAATAAAATCTAAATAAAACCACCTCTCCATTAACTTAAGGCAGGGAAACAATGGTCAAAACTTGGTCAATAGTTTTTACATATTTCCCTCTAATAAGTCCAAAAAGGGGTACAAGTTAGAGTTTTGACCATACTTTAAAATTACTACTAGTACTAGTGGAAATGAGAGTATTTGCCTCAGGCTTCAGTACTAGTAATCATCTTATCATTGATTCTACAAACGATATTATGTAAATACTTAGAGTATTACACTGTTGATTATAAGTAATTATGCAAGAGAGTCAGAGTCAATACAATTCAAAGGCTGTTGATACTCTACCTTGGTTTCCTAAATATAAATCCATACTTCTGACAGGCCTGTCCTACAGTAGGTGTATAAATAATGGGAGCAATTTCTTCAATGTTTTCTGAAACCACTTTGTAAAATAATTTTTCGTTTCTATCCTGCAATGGAAATCAGAGACTGTATGAGCAGACATAACCAAAGGCATGTTTTGGTGCATAACAACTATCTTATGTCAAAATATGCACACTTTTTCTACTTTCAGCAATACTGTAACAACTCTAAATTCATGTAGAAAAATACCCTAACCCTTGGAAATATCATTATGACTAAAATTATAACATTATTATCTAGAATCATCATTGTGATAAAAATGCAAACAAAGCCAACCTGAAGAGCTGATAGATAAATATATTTATCTAAGGAGTTATCCCATCTTCTAATGTTGGCTAGCACTCGTTTTGCCTGTTCTTCCTGGGTAAACACAACTGGTGGCAAAAGACCATGTATTCCAAGAAGTTGTCTCTCTTTTAATGTAAATCCCATTCCCTAGAAAACACGAAAAAAATAATGTGTAATGGGTAAAAACAATGGTTAAAGCTACTGAAAATACTTTTTATTTTTAGCATCATGTGAAGTTATTCAATTCTACACATGCTACTAATTAACAACAAAGCAGGGCAATATAATTTCTAGTGTCCAAGGGAGTAAACACTACCTAGAAGTATGTCAAGCTTTATAGGACATTCAGTCAGTTTATTTGTTACCTATAGGTATTTTTCAACTACTAGTGCCAATGATAATTTTAACATCTACCTTATTAATATGTAAAATACCCTGATGATGAATATGTAATTATTAATATGTGTTTAAATCATTATGTTCCTGGACACTCAATTTCAAGGGCAAACTATAATATGATAGCAGGTTAGTGACCTTTTCTGTTTTGCCAATCCTAATTTGGGAATACATGTTCCACAGTGTATGCACTCATCCATTCATTCACTATGTTAAACCAGCAGATCCATATACAGAGATATTTCCACTTGAGTAGTTTCCTTTTTTAATCACTAAATCAGATGGTTTATCCATATGAAATATTATAACTCGAAACAAAACAGTAAAACAGAACCAATCAAACGTAAAGACCTTATATCTAAAATAATCTATAAATTGGAGGCTAAATGTGTACCTTATTGGCTGACGGATCCCTTAGGAGTGCATCTCCTCTCTTTCCATGGATTTCTGGTCTCTTGTATGAGCCCATTGCAATATAACTTGTGGACAATGTTCTAGTATTGTTAGGAGATACATGTTTGATATATCCATTGAGTAATGTCCTTCTGATCTGTGGCAAGTTGCTCAATGAACAAGTCCACCTTTTTACCCCCAAACTTGCTGCCATATTTCTCTCTTACAACCTAGCTCTGTCTAATATCTAATATAAGCACTGTAGGATTTCATATGCCAGTACAAGAAATCCTATGGTAGCCAATCACGTGGTATTGACAACTGTACCTGAATGCATCAGCTAGCCAAGGCGTAACGGGCTCCAATACTATAGTAGTAGTACTCTATATTCAGCCACTGCTCTAGTAATAACCTTTGTTACATAATAGTTGAATACAAGCCTACATGTTAAAATAGAATGAAAAATGTTTTGGTTCAAAAGTTTCTCATTAAATGAAGGAAAATAGATTGATACAGATTCCTCTCTTCTTTAAACAATAAAATCTTACTTGCACAAATGATTTAAAAAAAATGATTTTTATTAATGATATATATCTATTCAAGACAGCTTAGATAATTCAATTTCACACCTTAAAACATCTTTATAGATAGAGAAAAAAATGCTGCATAAAAGAAATAGGTATGACATCTTGTATATGTCCAAGCTGTAACTTAACTCACTAATCATCTGACAGCTAAACTGGTTGCTATTCAGCTGCAACTTATTAACTTTATTATTCAACTTCACTTGAGAAATCCGTTTTCATTGCTATCAAACCATCCACTGATTTTCCAACAGAGGGAGACACTTATATCAATTGTAACTGTGGTCAATTTCATTAACTTTTCTTTCCATTTTAAATATGATATTTAAAATAATACAATGTTGCAATATCCAACATCAATATGTGAAAAATCATGAAAGCCTACATAAAAATAGCTTGGGGAGAATTTAGAAAAGATCTGGCAAACTTTTCCTCACTCATTTAAAAACCAGCAACCATTTTTGCTGATTTGGTACCAGGGGCAAGGATGGCATCTGATTATCAGTGTTTCATCATCATCAGATTGGCACCCAAACTAACATCACATGAATGAAGGGACCTTTTTTTTTAAATGTTGGGTTTGTTAGACTATATTTACTAACAGTTACAATGCGTAGGGTGGCTCTGTGTCTGCGGAGGTTGTACATAGAAACAGGGTACCCAGTAATACTGGAGGGATTATTGCTGTTGAAATTCTGACCAGTGTAAGAAACGAGGCATACACTAGCAAAGAGTCTGAGTGTATGCTAAATAATGGTCAAAATTTCAACAACAATGACCCATTCAGTCCCAGTAAATAGTTACAATAGTAAACTATATTTTCTGTACTTGGATGTATGTTACTTGTATGTTACTGTTAGTGGCAAAATCTAACTTTACTCATAAGTAATGAAATATGAACTAATACTAGGACTATTCAAGGGACTAATCCATGGGTCCTTGACCTGAAAATCGAGTTCAAGCTATTTGATTACCCAATTTGACATAATCAATCATGATATAAAGTGTTCTTCCAGGTATACCCAGATAACCTGTAAACGATGTAAATCTTACTACTACTACTACTACTACTACTAGTATCGAAGTTTTCTGACACAAGATTATGTGTACATCTATATCTCCATTATGCAGAAAAACGTAATGTTGTCATTGGCATAATAGGGAATCTGATACCATTCATTCAATAAGGTAAAATGTAAATGAAATATCCGAAATATCAGCCAAAACCATAATGCCAGACAAGGGGTTCAACAAACTGTATGGGCTTGGGGCGGATTTGGGACGTTATGCATGTTATTAGGTAATACAAACCTTATTCAGGAGCGGATCTCTGATAAGATCCATTCCTCGCACAGCCGGAATCTCACCCTTGATTCGCCTTTCATCGAGACAAGAAATACTACTCCGGCTTATTGTTCTTGTTTGCTGACATGAAACTCGTATACCAGAGGATGAATTTTTCACGAAATTACCAATGAGCTTCAGCATAGCCATTGTTCGAAATCAGTTTATCAATAAAAGGATTATTAGAAAGTGTTGAGTTGAAGAACTCAAGATTGGCACTGAAAGATGACCGACCTTGAAAATTACCACTTTCTAGAGATGTAAGCTGAATTTCGATTGGCTGGCTAGAATTAAATGGCCTTTTTTTTTAGCTGTACAAACAAATCAATGTTTTTGTAAGCAGGATGTAAAACGACAGTCACATACAGACATGTCTATAGCTTGTGGTCACAAACGTCTGTATATTTGTCATCATCGTACCCTTTTTGACTCTTCAGATACAAATGAGACAAATATACCTATTGTAGGTGGAGCCACAGTAATGTCGATGCCATACAAATATAAAATAACTCTATACATTACCAAATCGAGCATATTCAAATCAATTTTAATCCATCGACCATAAGACAGTGAATGGAAAACCCAAAATACCTTATTAAACGTCTTTGTAGTGAATTCGTAAACTTTGGCGTGGAAGATGCATTGGTCAACAATCGTGACCTCTTGTCTTGAACGTGGCAATACGTTACGTATAGCACATGTCATGCAAGCTTTGACAAAATACCATCATTTGCATGGTAAATATGTTTTCTGCTTTTATCCAGAAATCAAATTACAGCTGTAAATTAGGGTAAAAACTCTTTAGTCTTCAGTATAGTAAATATATAGTTCTGATAAGTAATTATTGATACAACTCGCAAGCATATTTTATTTTGGATAAAAAAAAAATACACAAGTTTTCTTTCAGGTCATTAACCAATTATTTAACACTACACTTATATACAAATAGTCTTATGTCACTATAGATGAAACAAAGTTTTGATGCAGAATTTTGCTAAATCGAACGCTCCTTTCCCTGCATGCTTATAGTCATAGTACCAAATCGATGCAAATATATTCATACAAAGTTGTTTCAAATGATAGGGTTCTTTTCCATTTATCACACAGAGTAGAATCAAATGCATCGTGAAATGTACAGCGGCTTCACTTTCCCTTTTTTCCTTTAGCCCCTTTTGAATCTCCTTTTCCTTTAGCTCCAGCTCTACTTCCCTTTCCTTTAGGAGAGCCGTCTTTAGATGGTGATGCTTGACCCTTGTTTTTCTTTCTATTTTTATCTGGACTTGAAATGCCCTTTTTGTTACCCAATTTCTCTGAAAAGAAAGAGAACAATGATTCAAATACACACACCTCAAGAATAAGTTTTAAAAACGTCACATGGAGATTTTTATTTTTTAAGATATCAAAAAAACAAAAACATCATCTTTTAGAGCATGATTATAGCTTTTATTTCGTGTCTCAGAATTTTTATATCACTTTTCAAAATGAAAATATGACTATTTGAAGTGATAAAAGTCACTGAAAAAAT
>JAVSBT010449947.1:0-10031 GCA_033118115.1 Pharyngocirrus eroticus
TACCAAGCAAGCTATAGACAGAACAAAATGGCGATCCATTGGATTCAACCTCCTTCAAGGAGACGATACTTGATGATAGAGTAAAAACGACTTCCTCAAAGATACAAGTGACTTTTCTCTGTTATGTGTTCATCTATAAATATGACCTGAACTACAGCATTTCAAAATATATTACATATTCATCATCAGGGTATTAGCCTATACTGCTGAAAATAAGATAAGATACAATGAGAAAACAAAAGATGTAATTTGTAGACCAATATGCAAATATTGGAATTTATGTTGGTGGCTACATTGTAAAAAAATGCATGTATAAAACGATGAAAATACCCTTATGG
Source organism: Pharyngocirrus eroticus (assembly GCA_033118115.1). NCBI lineage: Eukaryota > Metazoa > Annelida > Polychaeta > Saccocirridae > Pharyngocirrus > Pharyngocirrus eroticus. Next base: position 339 of record JAVSBT010449947.1, read on the forward strand.
GCAGGTGACTTTATATTGATTGTAATCCAATTAGATAATATTAGTCCAACAAATTCAACTTTTGACGGGTTAATTGTGATAACTCACCGAGAGTTTTAGATCAGATTGACGAAGATCAGAGTAATGCTTGAAAGCTCTTGGTGTGTTAAAACTATTTATTGATGATATTTTAAAAGCTACAAAGGAATACAAGGAAAAGTAGTTGTATCTTACATTATGTGATGTGACATAAATACTCATTTGTTTTCATTTTTGGATTCCTTTTGCAGTTTTGTTCAACTTAATGTTGAACAAGAATACTGAACCTATAAATATGTCATTTTTAAATATAATAATAGATTTGAAAGCAAAGCTTTCCTTATGCACAGTATGTATATAAAATAATGAAAAAGTCCAACAGAGTAAGATATGCGGTTTGAAACCTACATGTTTCAAGCCATCAAGGACTCTCTTCAAGGTTTATTTCAAAAGTAAGATCACAAGTACAAAATGGAGGAATTATTATCTGTAGTGACTGTATATTTCCTGTTAAAGGATTGTTCTAGACAGAGTTGGGTAGCAGATTTTGAAAATGAATTTTTCAGATTTCCTGTACATCAAAGGGTAGATTGTGACAGAAATGAATGCTACACTTAAACACACATAGTTGATTGATGATATGATTTATACACTTTTAAAATGTGGAAAACTGATTGTTAGATTATTGTTTTTAAATGGTTTTATGCTCATAATCAAACTTGACAAAATCATGCACTATATATGTCTGTACTTTTATGTTTACAGCACAGGGCAGGATTAAGATGAATTAAGGCATTTTTTCAAAAATATTTCTTAATGTTGAATCTGCAAAGAATATTTCAAACTAAGTAAATTAATTCAAAAGTTTGTAACTAAAATGATTGACAGTTTTCAATGGGAATCATCATATTGTTTAGAAAGACATTTTTGTCACAATTATCTATTCCAAATATCGGTTATATTAAAAAAAGGGTTGTGACTTGTACTATGCATGTATAATGGCAGATAAATGAAAGAAACCCTGAAAAAATTGAGTGCTGCCAAGTGTTATTGTCATGAAACTATGGTTATTTTTAACCATCCACTTTAGATGTTCTTAAAATAAAAATATATTGAAGAAAATCTAATTGTAACTTTGTTACCGAAAGCACATTTTTTGTATTCATTAGCATAAACGTCACCTCCATGCAGAAACATCTTTGTACTTCTCATCAATTAGGTTAGCTGTACACAATATGTTTGAATATAGACGCAAGCTAATGTTATGAACATTATGCTTTTGCTTTGATAATAACGGTACATAGATGAGCTTCATCAATTTGATCTTTAGGAATATACAGTGGAAAACTCATATAAAAAATCAAAATATACCTTGAACTATCTATCTTGATGGTAATCATTTATATAATTTGGAAACTGTCATATAAAATTGTGTTTGCATTGATAAGGAAATTAATACAGTAGGTCTACAGTGTACCAGGTTACATACAGTCACACTGTTCAAACAATCTATTAAAAAGACTCTTTTATATGCAAATACAGACTATTAATGAAATATGACTCTTGACCAATGGTGCTTATGTATACTATACTTTATTGTTTAAACATGTTCCTTTTTCTCTAATCTGTACTTTTTGATTTTTATTTAATTTGATTTATATATATTTTAAATTTTTTTTTTTTTTTTTTGGGACCCCATTGGAAATAAGCCTCTGACTTTTATGGGCTATCCCAGGCAAATGTTGTTTTTAAATCTATCTTGTAAATCACCTTCAATTAGTCTTTTTTTCCTAAATTATTTTCAAATCATGTAGATGTATGTTTAATAACATTAGAAATTCATGATTAAATAGGGATGTAAGAAAGGGGGGGGGGCCTGTAGGATTCTTTTGGATCTGGGAATAAGACAATTAAATTGTTTGCGACTGCACATTATTTTGAGTACAGTAACCAGACCGACATCTGTTGGAAGTTCTGTTTCAAGATTCAAGATTCAAGATTTTCATTTTACTCTAACCACTTACTGTGGTATATATAGAGGGTTGCAGAATATACAAGTAACATATTATGGCAACAAAATAAAAAACATGTAATAGTAACCAACACACCAACCAATCAATTCATTTATATAACTATTTTACAACAAGCTGTCCTTTTTAAGTGTACCTACTATAGCATGACTGAAAGTCTAAGAAACTGACAGTGTATACCCATTGAAGTCTTTAGAAGCATAATCAATAACAAATGTCCCTGATCCAAGAATTTGAAAAAAGTAACTAGTTCACTACAGAACTTTATCATAATTATTTTCATGAATTAATTTCAAATTTAAAAAAACTTAAAAAAGTTACTAGACAAAGAAAAAGTTTTGAAATAATGTTGATCCCATTATGTTTACATTGGATGTGTTATTGTTTATTGTTTGTTTTGAGAGGCACAGAATTATCTTGAGTCCAACTCCAAGTTGCAAAGCTCAAGTACCTTTTAAATAGTACAGCCTTTCAATACATTATTATGGATATGCAATAAACTAGTACAGGTGTTATGAGATCATTATTACACAGTTAGAAACACTAGTGGTAACTCAATTTACCATCTATACTGCGTCAATAGTTTTGAAATCTTGTGTGGTTATTCGAAGGCATTATTCAGGACCAATATGATGAGGTGTCAGTAAAAATCGACATGTCTTGAAACTTTATAGATGAAAAATTTGATAAAGGTGATTGTTTTCACTATAGGAAGAATTTTACAGGTAGGAGTAAGACTTTACATCGTTCTATTTTGATTTTTTTTGGGGGGGGGGCTTTCTTGACATTTTTATACATGTACTTATGATGCCAACGGTTGTGGAAGAAGATTAAGAGGCTCTGCAAAAATACAACTAAAAATGGCAGAAATTACAGAATGTGAACAAGATAAATACATTCATTTTTTAAAAAAGAATAGTTTAAAACATTTGCGAATATGGTGGAACAGTTTTCCCAAGAAGGGCCTCTCAATCCCTTTTCAACTGCCTTAACAGGGCAAAGGTGCGACGGCCATAAAGTTCGATAGTAAACTTGAATGCTAAAGCAACAAGATCAACTATTTGATTAAAAAAAACAGGTCTTATTTGGCTATAAACATGTGCTATCTGTATTGATTCCATAGTCTTTAAAATGGTTATCACTTTCCAATAATAATAATCTTACAAAAATCGTAATCTTATCCCTTAATATGCCATCACAGCAAATTTCATGTTTTTTCCACAAATGTAACACCATGCCCCCCACCCCCATAGGCAGTCTATAAAACATAATATTATATAAAATTGATTATCAAAAATATCTCTGCATATACAATCCCAAATTAGAACTCTATGACAATATACCAATATGTGCAATATAATCTTTCCCCCATTCACACTGTATACAAGAATTTATTTCTTTATAACAGCAGCAGTTTTCATTATCAATTGTGATTCTACTTTCTGATCGAGTATTATTACTGTATTTCTTTACTTACAGCTCTTTTTATCTTTGCAACTGGTAAAGGCTGCGGGGGGGTTACAATGGCTGGGTTACCATCAACGTCTCAAAAGACCAAGTTCTCAGAAGAAGATGAAAATGGATATCGAATTACAAAACTGTTAAGTGATCTCGGCCGCGACGCACTATCTGAAATTTTAAAAACAACATCCAAAAACACATATTCAAAACTTAGTTTCGAAGAAGTTCTTTTGGACTCCAGGGTTCAAGGCATTTTAAGACCATTGGTCCCAAGGCCAATGTTTAGGGAACAATGGGAAACAGTTTTTAGGGAAAAACATCCAAATATCAACGCAGTGTCTGTGGGAGATATAAAGGATTTTGATATAACATTGATAGTTTTACTTCTGAAACGTATTTGTACGTTGGTTCCTACAGATTTTAAAGAAAACGCACAGAACACTGACGTCACAGATGATAACTTGGAGACATATATTGGAGTCCTTGTATATTACAGAAATCACATGGCCCATCTGGGACATGGACAGATAACAGCACAGGAATTCAAAATTACCCTTCATCATATCAAGCAGGCTATTTTAGGAATCAAAGGCATATTAAAATCACCTACTTGGCCTGTTGAAGCTGCTGAAATTGATCGGTATGAAACAATTCCTATAAGCGCTAAACAGGCCGAGGAATTAGACAAGCTCAGAACAATGTGGTTGAGCAATAACCAGCAAATTACAGACAGCCTTTTGCGTCAAGATCAATGGCTGCAAAAGATTTTGGTCACATTGCTTGATTTCTATGAACAATTTAATGGGTTCACAATTCAGCAAACCTTTTGGGTATGAATTTTGACATATATTGCAAAAAGATAGGTTTGAGTAGTAGAATGATTGCTTTGAATTAAAAGACAATCCGTGTAAATACTTTGAACATTTGAAGGACACATGGAATTAATTTTAAGGCTCCTGTATTAGTTTTATTTTGAAGAAATATATCATCCTTGTCAGTCTCCCCATACATTTACAGAGACAGCACATTAAAAAAATAAAATTAACATTGCAACATTACAACATTATTCAGAATCACAATCTACAGTATGTCTAACAAAGTCATGTTAATTTTTCTTCTCATTTTGTAATTTTGACAGCTTAACCAAAGACTGATAAAGGAAAACTGTATTTGCAATAACAATGATAAAAATAAGAATGATGATGATAATGAATTTTCAAGGCATCATCTATAGAAAAAAACACCTGTAGTTTCAGTATCAGAGCAATTATAGGTCTTTTGCCTGACTTTAATGTCATTACAACATGTTACCATCTTCCCTTTTATAATTATTAGAGATCAAAGGAGGGACCAGCCCCTACAGGGGGTGAGAGAGGGTGTGATCAGGCCATAAGGTTAAATGACTGTGATCCTATGTTTGATTCGAAAAAGAGAGCAGGTAATGTTTTTCCATATCTTTTGATAACTTTGTACATTTATACGAATATTTGTTGTAAGGGCAAAAAGTATTGCACTGTTGTTTATGTTAATAGTAAAATAAACATTTATTTTTATGTAGGAGGAGGCCATATTTGAAATGTCTATCCTCATAATGTTTATTGACACAATAACCAAAATTCTAGGGATTTTATTGTGAGAAAATATTGTTAAGGTTTTTGATATTATTTGCTCTTGCAGCAGGCGACTCAACAAAAAAACCTCAAGAAAAACAATGTCTTGACCCTAGTGCCCAAGAACATTTTGATGCTGCAGCACAGGACCCTGATGATGTGAGTAAAATTTTCACTGTTAGCTTTATCTTCTGAAAAAATTGGAATAGACTTTTTCAACAATTGTATTCAGCCAACTTTTCTTTAGCACAGATCTCTCTTGAAATCACTACAGTCTTATAGTAATATAAAGATATAGTTTGAAATTATTTAAATAAAAAAAAAATATATATTAACAAGAATATTAGGGGATGCTAAGCAGATTTTATGCAGTATAGATAATTACCAACATATGGCTTGTGACCCCTTGGGGGAGGGTCTACATTTAATTGGTAATGGGTTTTGCATAATATGATAATTCTGAGCAAGGGGCATACTTATTATGATAACAAAACAATGTTGTATTTAGTATCAATTATTGTTTTCATTTCTCTTTTCAAAATTGCCATTGGGGTTTTAGGTAGTATAGGGTAGGTTGTTTTAACAAGACATTTTTTTCTTATGTGCAATAAACATGGTTTAATGTTGATATTGTATATTTAGGTGTTATGTATTGTAATTTTACACTTGCAGGTTGAAAAGGGTAATACAAGAAATATATGCCTTGATGAATTGCAATCAAATTTAGAAGGTGTGCCTGTTGAGTCCCAAAACGCTGGATATGACTTAAAACAACCATCTTGGCATAAATATGTTCTATTCATATTTAGTGGAACAACCTTTATTTTCTGTTGTGCAATATTAGTTACTGCTTTTGGTTTGACAGATATTATTGACTGGACAACAGCAGCTGCAGCAGGAGGAAGAGCACTAGCAAGAGTAGGGACAGCTGCCATATCTGTATTAGTAGCATTTTTTGCATTATGTATAGCATGTTGGGCAGCAGGAGATTCAGCAAAAATAGCAGCAGAATCAGTACCAGTTGCAACTGAAAAGAAACCCAGGATATGTGCACAAGTTTCAATAGCAGCATTTGTAGCAGCTCTAGTAGCAACAGTATTTGTAGCTCTAGCAGTAACAGGAAAAGCTGTCAACGTAGGACTAGTATCGGCAGTAAAAGTAGAATCTGCATCAATATATTTAGAAGTGGTTGCAGCCCTTTTTGTTGCAGGTGCAGCTGGAGCAGGAATAGTTGCAGCATTGGTATTAATTGCATCTGGAACAAGAGTAAGACAATCTGCAACAAGAGTTGGAGCAGCTGCAATAGGATTAGCAGTAGTAGTAATAACCGCTACAGGGAAAGTAGAAGCCACCGTAGCAGGAGTAGGAGCAGTTGCGGCAGTAGGACTTGTAACATCTGCAGCAAGAGTAAGACAATCTGCAGCTAGATTAGGAGCAGCTGCCTTAGGAGTAGGAGTAAGTTCGATTGTAATAACAGTTACGGGAAAGGTAGGAGCTAGCATCGCAGGAGTAGGAGCAGGTGTGGCAGTAGGACTTGTAGCTTCCAGAACAAGAGTAAGAATATCTGTAATAACAGTTGGAGCAGTTGTAGTAGGAGTAGGAGTAGCAGTAGTTGTAGCAATATTATCACCTACGGAAGTAGTTGAAGTAGTTGTAGCCAGAGTAAGGGCATTTGCAACAGGATTTGGAGCAGCTCAATCATGGGTAGGAATATGTGCAGAGGGAGTAGGAGTTATCGTAGCAGTATTATTGGCTACAGGAGGATTAGGGAGATCTGCAGAGGTAGGAGTACTAACAGCAATATCAATAGTGTCTATAGCAGGAGAAGGAGTAACCGCAGCAGGGGGGGTAGCAGTCCCAACTTGGTTAGGAGTAATGGCAGCATTAGTAGTACTGCGAGATGAAATAGAAAAAAAAAGATCTGGAAAACTTCAAGCAGGAACAGTTGGAGCAGTAATTGGAACGTGTGCAGCAGTACTAGGAGCAGCAACAACAGCAGTTGTAAGAGGACTTGCAGAAAAGGTTGTTGGATTATCTGCATTAGGAGTATTAGTTGCTGCTATTATAGGAATAATTGCAGACATATACATTTTAGTTCAAGTCGGAATGTATGAAAAAGCTGAAGCAGGGGAAAAAACATTTCGTCAAGGTATTGTTGTATCTGCAGCAGGAATTGGAGCAGCTGCAGCAGGAATAGGAGCATATGCAGCAGGAATAGGAGCTGCTGCAGCAGTAGGATTAGGGTCAGTTACAGCTGCAACGGCAGTTTTCTTTTATTGCTCTAGTGTCTTGGGAGGTGAATGGCCATTTCTTAAAGTATCCTGAACAAAAAAAGAAACGCATAACCATTTTTCTTTTGCAATATATCAACGACTGCTATTTAAAAAGATAAAAAATCTTTTGATATACATCAAATTATCAATTTTCTACAATATTGAAAAGTCAAGGTTAATACAATGCTAAAGAAAATTAAAGAGATGAAAAAGTATTCCAGGGTGGTCACATTATTGAAAATTTTCTGAACAAAAATACATAAAAACGTTTTCTTATTTATTATAAATGATACCATATTTCATATTTGAGCCAATGTGGACTAATTCTTTCATTTTGAAAAGAAAAAAGATCAATTTCCTAAAATTATAGGAAAACTCAATAAATCAGAATTTTGCCTATTTGTTGGTTTTGACTAAACCTGGTTGGGATTTGACCAACCAAAGTTGTTGCAGATATCGTGAATATCAATTGTAAACCAAAAAAACACCAAACTATTGGTGGCAAATGGCACTCGGGTGGCAGATGATAATTTTTCCATCTTCTTAGGATGCTGGCAGACAAAGTGTGATGAACCAGGAAAGGGGACTTTTGCTAATACCAAAAGTCTACTTCAAAGTAATCTCTGGATGAGGCAGTGCTTTGAGAAGGATTGAGAGGTTACTAATTGGTGATTGACACTCGTTTCTAGAGTGCCAAAATATAATTAATTAGCATAGGCAAGCATACACATTTAGCAGCTCATAGCAGATTGGTGGATTGCTCCATCTTCTAACCTCTGTATCCTGCATGTCAGCAATAGTCTGACAGCTGAGTGCCAAAAAGTACGCTAGTTAACGAATTGATGTGCAAATCCGATGAGGACGCAGGCTCCCACAGTGCAAATTTTGTGTTTTGATATGCAGGATTCACTGCCGCTATAGATTCATGCCTACTTTAAACTTTGACATGATTATTATATATAGTATTAAAATAGAAATCCAGACTGCATAATTATGTAAAAAGTTAAAACTACTCTCTTTAATATACAAATATCATTTCCCTTCATATTAGATTGTTGAAAACTAGCAAGACAGTCACAATTATATTATAACTCTGACCAGGTAGTTAGAAATGTTAGGTTTTAAAAGCATTTGGCATTAAGGGCTCCAAACAGTTTTGTGTTATAGAGTTTGCAGCCCTAAAGTATTGGAGAAATCCTAACCCAATGATATATTTTCAGCCACAATATTATGCTTGAGCAATTACCAGAAGAAAACATTAAAATATATTAAATTTTTCCTAAAAAGTTTCTTTTTTTCTTCCAAATTTTTTTTGGTATTTTTTAAAAATTGTCAAAATTAACAGCAACATTTAGATATAAAAAGACGATTTTGATGCTCTTATTGTGTTCTTAATTTAGAATGGTTTTATATTTTGATATTTCAAAAATTGAAGGAGTTGATACAATTTTTGTGAAAAAACACTTTTTGTAACATGTCAACTTTTTTGATTTTTTGATATTTTGTTATGGTGAAATTGATCTTTCATTGATAAGGATAGGTACTCAATGAAGTGCTGAAACAAAAAATATATAATTTAACTAGTCAAAAATGTGTATAGAAAGTCAAAAATGTGTATAGAAAGTAGCAAATGAGCTCCAAACTCAAATTGTTGGTAACAGAGTTGAACCTGTGTCGCCCCCTTAAGACATTACAATGAACTATAAATGTATTTTACCTATATTTTTGATATTCGAATAAGTCGACTATACTACCTTTATTAACATTTAGAAACTATTAAAGTCGATATACACAAAGTGTAGCACATTCAATGTATGTCACAGAGTCTTCATAATAGCATCAAGAATAAGAATGTGTTGTTTAAAAGTTCTAATGTATACATAGATATGTTTAAATTGTTTTTCATATGACATTTAAGATTAAAACAATATCAAAGGTATGAAGTTTGCAATATAATCTACGATATACACCATTCATTTTTTCTCTTCATTATTATAATGATAATAATAAATCTGTTTTACCCTCCTACCGAAAATTTCCTTTTGGAATGCAATAAAACAATATAAGATATTGATTATCAAATGAATGATAGTTACTGTGACAAACTTTACACTTATTTATATCAATTCACACTTATATCACTCTGTATGTGAAATAAGGCTAAAAGAAATAATAATCACTTAAAAATAAAAAGTTACACAACTATACTAAGGCTAGGTATTTACCATCCTCGCGAGCCAGGGTCAATGATTATTCATACTTCATATACTAGCCCCTGGCTTCTCAGGGCACTTTTCTTCG
>JAVSBT010449958.1:0-10030 GCA_033118115.1 Pharyngocirrus eroticus
AAACAAGATCACAATACTCACAAAAGAAACCAAGTAAGAGAAACACGTCTCATCCCTATAAATCACAGCCCAGAAGTCCTTCTAAACCGTTTCTCTTATCCCCACCTCCCGCTAGGTTCCGCGTGCATGTTTTACGTAACGTACACACGTACCCCCCCCCCCTACATAGAGTAATACCTATGACATTCTACATAAGGATCATAAAACCAACATGTTTCTGCTAAAATATTTTTTGTTGATAAACAATTATCAATATAAACAATGTCAAGAATAAGAAAATAATTAAATCAAAATTTTGCAAAAAATCTTACATATCAACTTAATGTTCTGTAATAATTCCTCCTATTTCTTGTCAAATAATATACATTTATCCCTTTTAATGAGATAATGAATCAGGAATACATCAGCAGCCCCCCTCCACCCAACTCTATAAAGCCAATGTGACTTAATGGCCTACCTGAATGGCTGCATTCATGTCATTCAGTTGTTGCCATTGTGCATTAAGCAGGGAATGTAATTGTGTTTCTACTTGGTTGTTGCCTTGGTTACTGCCTGTACACATTTTCTGGGATATGTAGAGACATTTTCTATTTTCATCAGCAAGGAGCTATAATGACATATAAAAATACTACATGTACTATGAAATAGCAAACAATTCTTGAAATGTGGGCTAATTTCTATCAGGAAAGTACATACAATTGCCTACAATTATTTAACTTGAAACTCCTTTTTTTGTTGAAAATGCAGTAATAGCAACTTAAGCATGTTTAATTGTTGACATCAAAATTTGAATTTTCTTTGTCACCTTGAGATCACTCTGTGTGATGAGTAAAAAGCTGCCCAGTGCCCTCGAAGCTAGGAATTGATAAGCTTTCAGATGACACCACTTGGTAGAGACATCACAAGTCATCACTAGTCTTTGCATTGTGGGTAACAGCAGTGCAAGGCTTGGCTGCTTGTTATTAACAATCCCATTTGGTGCTAGAAAAAAGAAAACGGGCCAAAAAAAAACAACCAAAAAACTCACATGAGTACATCAGTCAGCACTAATTTAACAATTGGATTTTCTGGGTAGACATGAATGAGAGGCCTGCTGTCACAGCTGCCAAATTCTCAGATACATCTTAAAGGAGAACTGATGTCTACAACACATAAATCTTTGACAGTCTAAATGTCATGCACTTTAAATGAATTAGCATGACAACAGAACAAGAGTAAAATAGATTTACAACTACTTTATTGTATCTTGGTGATCAACCATTTACCCTTTACACCTTGAATTGAAATAAAACATTAACCTTTTGTTTTGTGCGTATCTTCATTATTATCCATAGTTCCTAGAATGCATACCAGGGGCTGAAAGGCATCCCTAAATAACTTTGCAGTGGCTGTAGAATATTCATCATCACAGAGTGGAGTGGGGTGACATTTATCAACACTTTGACTTGATATTGCATTGCAAAGTGCTGAAAAAAATAACAAAAGCAAATAAATATCTACATAGACTTCAATTAATTAAAAAAAGTTCGGCCTTCCCTAACAAGATGAAGCATAAATTGTGTTCATCATCCAAACAAAGGGCAATTTTTGCAAATCGAAATCGAAGTATGGTAATATGATATCAAACAATAAATCATAAAAAGTTATTGTTTTAGGAATTCAAAATACAGATAACTAAAAGATTAGAATAATCTTTATTTGTATGTCTATCTATTAATCTCCAATCTAAGACTTCACTTTATACTGATCAAATGAAACTAAAATTACATCACAATGAAATATTGTTTGAGCATCTTATTGTTTCCTACCTGTATCCCATGCAGCCCATGCTGTCGTCACTTCAAGCCTCCGAGATGTTGTAATGAGTGCAGTCTCAGCTCCACTTGGAAACAAATCTAGAAAAAAATATACAGTAAATCAGGTGAGGATCTGCAAAATTGGGGAATCCGTCATCAATCATAAAGGCAGGATATATTAGTATCAAAAATAGACAGTCTAAAGGCAAAATTTCCTAATCTCAAACTGTGGCTCCAGGCAATCACTCAGCTTATTTTTAAAAGCATTGCAAATTCTTGTTTACACCACAGTAAGTTGCCAAGATTAATACATTTTGTAGGTTGGGACTTAGTGGACAACACTGCTTGTCATATATTTGTCATTTTAAGTCCCTATAGACCTTTATGTAACTCAATAAAAACTACTATGAATTAAAGAGAATCTTTACCTTTGAGACAACACTGATGAACCATCTTGACAATTACAAATATCAGGGTATCACAGCAGTATATCAAGTGTCCAAGTTGTCCTCTAGTTTCTTCGGGGCTTCCCCATGCCATTTCATGCCAGAAGTCATAGAGATGAGTGCCAAAATATTGCCATAGTAACTCCATGTATTTCTGAGTAAGTTGTGATTTGATGCCAGTGTCAGCTGCATCTCCCCATGAGACGGATTTCCTTTTGGGATCTGATTTTGTATTCCCACTTTCAATGTTTTTGTCGGATTTCCTTTTTGACCTTCTGGGTGAATGTTTGCTCCTTGAAGATCCACGTCTTGAACTTTTTGGAGATTTTTTTAACAAGGAAGTAGAATGGCAAACAATTTGTAAAAAACCAGAAGCAAATGCTTGCTCCCTTGCTGCAAATTCACTCACTGGCGGTGGCTCCTTTGACAAATCAGGAGCAGCTATATTTCCCACTTTGAGTAGTGCTGTACTAAGACTCATATAACTTCCTGTGCCACTATGATAATCTGAGGTATTATTGCCGGGTCTGACTTGATTTGGTGATAGGTGTGAACTAGTCCATGGGAATTTGGGTAATTTGCAGGAGTGTATAAGATGCACAAAATCCGAACTTTCAGTGAAAAAATGTCGTGTCATCATGGCTGCAAATTTTGCCCTTTCATTGGCCAGAATATTAAGAACTTTTATAAATGGGATTGGTTTGATGCTCTCTCCTAAATTTTTGAACGAATTCAAATCTGTAGGATTTGCGTAAATTTCAGGTAGTAAAGCAGAAGCTGATTGATTAAATTGATTGCCATGAAGTAGAGAACCTGATGAAGATTCCATAGACTTTTCAGTTCTTATGGCCGAAATGATAGTGTTGAATTCTTCCAGGCCTCTGGTAATACTCCAGAGAGCATCATCACTCAGTCTATCAATATCTGAATGCGCAAGAACCTCAAGTCCTACACGAATGAAGCGATCCAGCCACCAGATGGCACAATCTCGCAAATGGAATAGCTTTGTACGTACTAGGTCCATTTCTATAGAAAGTGTGGGTAGGAGACTCTGAAGCCAAATATCAGTATGCATGAGCTGCTTAACAGAATTCCAATGGTTCATATGAACTCTCAAGTCTTCACAAATTGCATTAAGACACTCTAATTTGGTGACAGGGGCTTCTTTTAAATACCTTTGATGACAGATGAAGTACCATGTTCGACATTCTTCTCTTGTCACCAATTCAAGATCTTTTACAAACATCATAGAGGCATTGATCCTAGATGTGAAATCTCTCATTAAATGAAGCTTTGCTCTTGCCTGCAAGAGCTGCCTTAAATCTGCATACTTTTGGCCAAAGGTAGCGCCCTGCTCACAGTGTGTAAAATGAGAACTCTGAGGCCCTTGTCTTTTACATACATGGCCCCCAGGATTGAGTATCCTAAAGGACCTTGCAAGGGCCTTAGCAGATTCCTCTGGATGTTCTGGTTCATAGAAGTATGTTTCCATCTGTTCACTTTCTTGTTGCTCATATGGGTATCCAAATTCTGAATCTGAATCCGAAAACTCAGGAGGGTCCTCCATGTCCACTGCTGTAGCCTTCCCGACATGGTGAAGTGGGGGGAGCCTCCCAAGAGGACGATGGCTCATTCTTTAATTCGACCAATCTGTAATAAAACAAACAAATGAAAATAAAGTTTTGAATTGAATTGAATTGTACACCCTCAAGATGTCTTACTCTTAGTCTTTTCTATCTATGATTTATTTACTTATGCTATTATTTAGGTACATGTATATAATATCACTGAGTACCTCAGCCCCATGAAAGTAAACAACTACAAACATTAGAAAAAATAAAAGATGTGAACATATATCATTTTATAATTTGTAAATGCATATATCACCACAGTGATGAAAAAGATTTGAAGACACTTAGCTACCAACACATACTTGAGACCTGGTACAATTTGTTGTCTTATCATTCAGAAATGAAGACAAGTCAAGTTTATCAAGTGTAAGACACTTAATTACTCAAACCATGCAGATTTACATTTGCCATGAGGAGATAGTATTCAAGTGAAATGGAATTATTTAAACCAGTCCCCTGATAATCCAATCTTATTCATCATTACTACTATCATTTGTGCAACTCGCATACTACAGATTGTTTGGGTAAATAAAATGATCCACAAAAAAATAGATGATTGTCCCCAAAAATATTTCTTTCTTGGAAACTTTGAATCTGGGCCCTGTCTGCTGTATACTAGTAGGCAATCCCTTGATCTCCTCTTGACCCTGTCACACTTGTAGCTGTTGACAGGTTGCTTAAATGCCATTAGAAAATTTGACATGATTGAAGTATGGCTAAAGCATCCAAGTCATTTACACATTCCCATAGAGAGAAGGACTAAAAATGATTACTTGACTTGATAAATGCAAAACACTTATGGCCTGTTCATTTGACTCATAACTTATATAAGAAACTCTATAGAGACTTTCCTTCAAAAATTCATCCATACACATATGTGGGAAAGCCTTATATTCACTAAAGATAGTACATTAACATATATATTCTTCATTGAATTATTACTATTAGATGACATTACAAACTGTTACTCCCCCTGTTGAGAATACCCATCAAGTTTTGAATATTGGGGTATTTGATCACCTGCATTTTTACGTATTTTCAAACCGTTAGCATTTGTTGGGTGTTATTCTTGTGAAATATATAACACATCTGCTCCCCTTTTTTGTAATGGATTCATCCTCTAATAAGGTCATAGTTGTTTGTTGCTTAGTATTCAAATGTCAATATATTTCATGTTTTGTAGTGTTAGTACAAAATAATACATGTATATATGTATATTTTTACTTCCATATTTAAATTGTAAATAATCTATTTGAAACAGATTTATGCAAATAAGGCAGGTGTTTGATATAGGGTTTGCAATATGGAAATAGTCAACGTTAAACATATATTTTATTTGTATCTCATGTTGCACCGTGACCATATATTTTGACAATTGAAGGAACTTTAAAGCTCATTACAAATAGAAGTCTTTCTTGACATATACAAAACATGAGTGAAAAATACACCATTTCTGAGGCTACATTATCTATTGTGCTGTTGACAATGAATAGGCTGTGTTACAGAAGAGCTTACAAAGATTAAAGGAAAATCTCTCCAAGAGGACAGAGGAACCCAAACTTTTAGTATTTCAGAGAAAACATCAATACTCTGCCACAGTCAACTGCTAGCAGCTTGCCTCTTGCACAAAAATAGGTGTTGAGCAAGTACTACCTTTTTAATCTGGCTTTTCTGCTAGTCTGACAACTTGAAGAAAAACTCCATTTATTTCCACTCTCTTTCCTATAAATCGATCATGATAAGCCCTACTCCTAAATACTGGGGTAATGTCTTCCAAGTGTTCTTTCCTTAATTTTTTCCCCTTACAAATTGGAATGGAATTGAGATTTTACTTCAATCATACAAACTAAAATAGAGCTGTCAAAAAAACTAAGTTACAATGTGATATTGAAAAAATAATATAAATTGTCTATCAACTTAACTTCTAAACAAATGAAATCCAGATTTTAAAGCACATTTCAAGCTTGACAAATTGAACTAGAATGAACTTGAATAAAACTCTGGCATTTTTCCTCACTGTGTTAAGAATTATCTAGCAGAATCTCCAGACAGTGCGACAGTCATTTCAGTAGGACGCTGTTCTAATCATTGACAATATCTCCAATTCATTTTCCAGATTTGGATTCTGGGATAGATTACCCCTCTGTTATCAATACATTTCTACGATTTAATGAATGCTTTCTTGCTCCTTTCTCTCTTATTACAATATTCCTATCAGGATTTTTCTTTTCTTTGCTGTGCTATGTTGTGCTTTGTTTAAACCAAATGTTCTTGTTTAATAACTCTGGATGTGATTTTATTTTTCTCATAGTTGATGAAGAGGGAGCAGCAGTCTGTATGGAGATGGCATGGATTACAGACTGGCCACAGAAAAATCCAAAAGCATAATTTTTTCTTGAGCAAGTACTCCCAAGTACATCAAAATTAGTGCAAATCATTAGCATGGAATGGAATGATAATGATAAATGAAGAATCAGTCTACAAATAGACAGTTTGCTAATAATAATAAATCAACCAGACCAGATTATTTCATTCAATTGAGCTTACGTCAACAGAAAAGAAAGTATGAGATTTCAGAACATTTACAATTACCAAACCTGATTTACATTTTACAAACCAATTGTTTGAAGGGAATTTAAATTCCCTTATATATATATATATATATGTAACAAATAGACACAAGGGAGAGTAAGTTGCATTTTGAATTGATGACTGTACAAATGCCCTTCAATATAAAAAAACACAGCGTAGGATGCATTGAAACATTTTTTTCACTCCTTTCAGACTTGAGTAAGAGCAGAAAATCAATGAGAATTATTTGTCTTTTTTTTGGCCTCAAGTTATAAGCTGCTGTAGAAGCAACTTCATTCTTATATAAAAACATACCCTAAAAGCATACTCTTATTGGTGGATACTAGAACATCAATTTGACTTCAACAGCGATACAATATCATGTTATCAAAGGTACTGCTCCTCAATTATCAAAATCATAATTCTCATTGTAACTTGTTAAACACTGTAACTTTGCACAAAAAAATTACCAACAATATGAGTCTATTTTTTTTCAAAATGGGTGTTACACTCCTTACTCCAAATGTCTGAACCACAATATCAAATAACATTGTGCTGAATGGGAAAACTGGTCTGGTATACCAGGTCACGGACATTTGGAGTATGGACTGGTTAGTCAATATGATTCTTTTCTCAAAACTGAATTTTCATATTGCTAGGTGGAAAACATTTTTTTTTTGTTAAAACCTTCCATATTTGCCACAACAAATAGCTTCCCAACACCTCTGCTGATATTATCTACAGTATCTCATAAATTCAATATATCAAGAACATACAAGCTTCAAATTGATGTATTGGGGTTTTCTAATTGAAAAACTGTCACATCTCGTCAGAAATGAAAAGATTCTTAAAAACAAAAGGGAGAAAATACTGCCAAACTGAAGTCAAAATTGTATAGGACTGTATCTTGTACATAAACCAAAATTTCACTGTCTGAAATTACTTAATTCACTAGCAAGTTAAGAGAAGCATAGCAGTACATTGGAGACCATTTGTTACACTAGTAATTAAAAAAACAGATCTTCCAAAGCGCAACATTTTTGTAAATTAAAAAACGAGTGCTTCCTTGTGAAACATCTGTTTTCTTTGAACTAGTTCCAACTCTTGGACAGCGATCTCAAAGGGAGAAGTTATTTATATCCATTATAGCTAATGGACTGCCTTCCTCCACAATGCTTTCAATTTTTTAATGTACTCTGGTATTTTTTGCTAAATATGACATAAAAGGTTATCATCAACCCCATATCTACTAACCTAGGTAGTTTAGTCTTATAGCCCAACTATTGAACTACTATGCATACATTTGGATGGCTATAACTAGACAGACTATACAGCCTTATGATTTTGTAACTTCTTTGCACTTGACTCTGCTCCAAAATGATGCTGTATTTGGAAAGGAGAACTTCCTGGCCTGTCATGAAGAAGACAAGCGTATACACCTTGTGGTTTCAGAGAGAAAGTTTTGGGAATACAAACGCAGGACCAAAAAAGTTCTCACAAATGTGACATTTACAAATGTCCATCTTTCATTATAAATTCTTGGCAAAATAGCCTTTGTTCACCCTACTTCAGCAAATATCACACATGTTTTACAGAGCATTTTGCTACTTAAAATCACCAAACTGAAAATCAACTCTTTAAAATCTATCCTGGTAGAATACAAACTGTTAATTAAAAGTGAAGCAATTGCTACACCCCTCCCCCCTCTCAAATAGTCAATTGATGTCAATTGATCTCTCTGACTTCATAACAAGATAGAGTAAATGGCACTGGCCATGCATTTATCTGTTATTCAGTGTGGCTTATAGAAGGCATATACTGCCACAAACAGTATGTCAGACACTCATCAAGCCTCAGAAAGGGACAAAAGGAAGCCTTTGAAATGCTTATTTCTCAGATTACAATAAGGGAGAGCACTGCAATTGCCAAGTACAGCTATGATATTAGATGTGTTGTTTGTTCCAGTAAAAAGGGAACCTACACAGCAAATGATTCAAGATAAAATGGAATGATTTGTCTTGTATTAAGCATGATGGGATTCTTTGAAATCCGTTCCATTTTACATGCATTTAAACAGTCAGCCAACAATCTTTTAAGGCAGTACTTGACTTTAAAATGCAAGGCAATACTTGGTCTCTTTACTATCCTCCTCCACTTTCCCTTTCAATTTAGGCATTCTTCCTCACCAATGCTAAGCAATGTCAAGACATCCATTGCATTACATCGTGAGCTGTCTTTAGATTGAAATTGATTCCTTTTAATAACATTCTGCCAGGAATAAATCCAAACCATTCTGGGTACAAGGTAACATTTCTAGTCAAAGATTTGTTAGGACAATAAGCTGCTTTTTACACTACGTTGCTAGGACGAAGGAGGGGGTGACACTCATATGTAATATATGAGTGTACACATGTAAATCCCTATTCAATTTACAATTGAGATAGTATTCAAGAGAAAAAAATCATCAAATTATCAAACATATTCCTACAAATATTGAGTTTATTGGCAACCCACATGTCAACAAAATGTCTTAATCGGGGAATTACGAAGAGCCATAGACAGCTCTACTCAAATCATTATTTGTGTTTTATTTAGGTTTTTTTTTCAACGGCTTTTTATTCCCATAAAATTTTGTGTAGCTTATAGGAGAAACATTATCAAAAAAATCATCATTTTCTTTTGTAAAATCACTCCATCCTGTCATTTTCTATCAATCTAGTATCACATTGAGAATCATTTCCTTACGCTCTTGATTTTATAATCCTTTAGTTGTTTCTCATTTGTCAAATGCACTTTATCACACAGAGTAAGGGTGCCTATAATAGAATACAAATGTCAATAATCTTCTCTTTCTCTACCCTCACATTTAACCACATGCCATTACAGTCACTTTTTTGGTTATCTTTAATTCTCCATATCACAAGAGAGTCAATGCCATAATCTACACTTTCCAGCCATCCTTGGGGATTCACATGTATTTGGAGGTTGTTCTGAGCATACTCATTGATAAAGAAAGCAAGTAAATGTCTTGAGATGTAATTTCACAAAGAAAGTCACTATCTACTCTCTCTCTCTATACCACCAATTTGAAGTGAACTATACGATGAATTGGCAGCTCTCAGGACAAATAGATTCCAAAAATAGGCTGTTTTAATACTTCTATATTTATGATCTCCCTGAATTTAATGCTACTAGATAGTCACTGTACTAAATTCAAGCTTCCCAGACCCTACCCAATTCAGCATTCCCCACACTTCAGTTTATTCTTTCAAAGGGTATGTTTTTGTTCTTCATTCTTTCAGTCTGTAGACGAAACCAGGGTTGGTTTCCTGTGTTTGCTTTGCCACCATTTCTTACCAACATACATATGTCATAAACTCATAAAAGTTCCCTATTTAAAACCATATTCAAACAATCAATTGGGATACAATTTTTTAGGAATAAACTGAGTGTCTTTTAATGAGAAGTTGACTGGACCCACACTACGAACACATTATACATAAACAACAAGCAAAAATAATTGAAAAAACAACATTCTGGGAGTATCTAAACCAGACAAAATTCCATGAAGAAGCAAAATCATACA
>JAVSBT010449991.1:0-10172 GCA_033118115.1 Pharyngocirrus eroticus
GAATAGACACTATAAAAGATAAAGCAATGTGTAGCAATATGTAATACAAGACTTTTTTAAAGAAAAAACATTCTGATTGAACATAAATTTAAAACACGTCTATCATAACGATAATAGGTCAATTTTATATGCTATTTTGCAAAATAGTGCGACCTAGAAACTACACCACCAGATGGCGAGACAGTCACCGGCTATAAGCTCATTCTTTCATCAGTCATCCATCACTCCCCCTATTGAGCAAATGGTTAAGTAGTATATAAAGTAAATATTGTCATAAATGTTGTAGCATTCTTATGGAATGTTATGTTAAGACATGTTCCAGAATAAATCCCTATTGATTATAGACATATCATCATGTAGGGAGACTTCAACTACACAGCTTACAAAACATAAGGTTTTATTGTGAATTGATATGAAAATAAAAATGGAGATGGGTCCTTGAGAATCTTGTTAAACTAGAAAACAAAACAGCAATTCAACAACTAGCCTCTAGCCAAGATTACATTTTTTTGGAAAAATGTTTCATAAAAGAATGCGTATAATGCAAAAAGGGCTTGATAACAGTAAGAAAAAATGCTACACCCTCAGGATCTGATACTGATAGTGCATTCAGAATTTGAAATTAGAAAATTATCATTTTTTTCCTTTTGCATTCTTCATACAGAAGTGGAGTATGGGAAAACATTTTAAAAAGTGTACAAAGAAATGTATTTTGTTTTGTGATATTTTATGTGAACACTATAAAAAATCAATCTCGTGGTAAAATGTATTAGAACAGTCACGGTTATTTTGTTTTTCTATGGTTTTCAAATGGATTAAAAATAATAAGCTACTGTTCATATTTTCAGCTGAGAAAATACTTGACTAAACACGTCTCAACTAAAATCACAAAAAAATAGAATTTTGCAATGCTCCACTAATGCATCTAAATGATATATTAAAGAGTAAAAAATTTCAACTTTGAAGTAAATTTATATACTTTGGACCCTGCTGTATACTCATATGGAAAATGTTCAAATTAAAACTCTCCTACACCCATAATACAAATATAAAAAAGGTAAAAGATCTGGTCAGAAACCTTGTTCATATTTTAAGTCATCATGAACTCTCAATAGCATACTTATATAATAGTCACCCTAGCCTCAGTATACTCTAAATATCTATAACTATTTATTGATCCAATAAAGACCAAATGTTGACTTTCTTATCGTTTTAATGTTATTACCTAATTAGGTTATGCCATTACTGAAGTAATATTACATAACTTGAGTAACGCAATGAAAAAGCATTAATGTAGTCATCAGAAGTTGCAAAGTTAATTAATGAAAATGTATTAAATTGAATTAGTAGAAAGATGTGCTATCAGCCAATAAGCGTGAGACATTAAAAAACTTGATATAGATATTCATAAAAATGATGATTGATATGAAACAAAACACAATATTAAGAAAGAGATAGGCATGCAAATCAGATCCAATCTTAGAAGTTCTTAGGTGCCATTATTCATTCATTAGGTATGGTAAGAACATATGAAATATTCAGTATTAATCATAGATAAAAAAAGATAATATGAAAATGATATAAAATCTGGTTTCAGTTTTGTTTTGTTATTGTTAGGATTTCAAAGCATGCCATAAATGCCTTCAGATGTAAACGTTAACATTGTCTTCATTCTTAATTTGGATAAGTAGTATTTAGGACGTTTCAAAATTTGCCAACTGAAAAATGAACTTGACAGCATTTAATTTTTGAAAATCTTTTCACCTTAACTTCTTCAGAAAATAATGACAGTGTACATACTAACTAGTACATACCTATTGAATGAATGATGGCTTAGATTTTTCTTAATTAACAAATAAGTCTCACTTAAGTGTAAGTTCTAACTACATTGCAAACAAAATCAATACAATATTAAGATCAGTATGTAAAAATATAAATGCTTACCTCTTGGGGAGGAGGGGGTGGATGACTTCGTCCCGGGGACCGTAACATTCTTTTTGGGGATTCAAAATCGGAATGATCTGAAGGGTCATCCATTGCAAGTCTATAACTTATTTCTTGTTTTTCTTTTTCAATATCGATTACAGGATTAATTTCAGTGTGATCACGGGGATTTCCTGAACTGCCGTCATCAGAATCTTTCCCCATTTCTTTAGCAGTTAAAATCCTCAGCGCCTCCATGCGGCAGTTGTACCGCCTTTTTTTCTCTTCTCTGTCCCAATGTCTATATATACACACAATGGATATGATTAAAATAACAGCTATAACACCAGACACACACGCAAGGGATATCACAATAGTAAAATTATGTCCTCCAAGAAGACTCGATTCCTGGGGAAGGAATGCTATGCTTTGATTCACAACAATGTGCAATTCTTGAGACGCTGTCTTTGGCTGCGGCATCCCATGATCCTTTGCAAGCAGTTTAAGTTTATAAATTTTATGTTCAATATGGCTGACCCCTGAGTGAATTTTCAAAGCACCGGTATATGCTTCCAATTGGAAGAGGCCTTCTGTATTCCCCCCAGTGATCTCGTAAGTTATTTTAGCATTGTCACCTATGTCAGCGTCTTTAGCATGAACTCGTGTAATACCGTAACCTATGGGAACCTGATTTGATATATAAACTGTATTGTTGAATTTTGATGGAAATGTGAAAACTGGGGGATTGTCATTTTTGTCTGAAATATAAATGGAGACACTAGCAGTACTACTTAGAGGCTTATCATGGTCATCATAGGCTTCAACAACAAGATAGTAAACACTCTGAGCCTCGCGGTCCAACTTTGCTTTTGTTGTGATCATCCCAGTTTTGGTATCAATATCAAATACAGATCCAGCTGATTTTCCTGGAAACAATTGATAGGAAAACTGATCATAAGGTTCCAAATCAGGATCAATGGCACCAACCATGCCTACTTCAGCCCCTGGATCTTGGTTTTCCCCAACACTGAAAGAATAGGTTGGAGCCGAGAATTTAGGTCCTCTATCATTGATATCTGTGATTGACACCACCACAGTGGCGGTACCTGTCTTGGAAGGACTACCTCTATCATAACCATAGACCTCAAACTCATAGTGGTCGACATCTTCTCTATCAAATATTTTCCTTGTAAGAATCTTTCCAGTTGTTGGATCCATCTCAAAAAGATCTCTGTAGTTAGGCTGAATAGTGTACCTTACTTGTCCATTCCGTCCTAGATCTTTATCCGTTGCACTTACAGTGATTACTGACACTCCAACAAAGCTGTTTTCTACCACAGTGGCTGCATAGCTAGGTTTACTGAATTCTGGTGGACTATCATTTACATCTGTAACCAAGACATGGACACTTTTGACTGATGTTTTAGGGGGTCTACCTTTGTCCCTGCATACTAGTTGTAAATTATAGGCATCTTTCGTTTCCCTATCAAGTTTTCCAATTGTAATGATTTTAAACTCAGTCTCATACATTTGTTGTAATGAAAAATGTTCATTATCCAAAGAACAATTAAACTTTCCATTAATGCTTGTATCAGGATCAGATACCATCACATGGGCTAAAAAGGTCCCAAGTTCTGTGTTTTCTGGAACCTCAAGTGTATCATCCCCTACCCCAGGCATCAGTGTATTGACAGTAATTTGTGGGGCATTGTCATTGATATCTTGCACCCTAACAATGACAGTGGTGTCGGCGGGAAGAGAATCAGGGCCCAAATCTTTGGCAATAACAGAAAGATGATACACAGGACTTGCTTCATAATCAATAGTCCCTTTCACAAAAATTGCACCAGAATCATTGTTGATACGAAACAAATGCCCATATTTGGACTGGGTCTGCGAAGAGAAGCTGTAAGAAATTTGGCCGTTTTTACCAGCATCTGAATCATATGCCTTAACTTGTGTGACTTTAGAACCAGTTTCTAAATTCTCTAACAAGTTCACTTCATATGTAAGGTTTTCAAAAACAGGATGGTTATCATTCGCATCCTGAACCAAGATTCTAATATCTGCAGACCCAGATTTGGGTGGATTACCTCCATCGTAAGCCACCACTTTCAAGTGATAATAGTCCTCTATTTCACGGTCTAGCCTTGATTTTAGGGACAGTCTGACATCTGTGGAACCATCCACTTTGTTGGTCACCAGCAGTTCAAATTTTTCAGACGTTGGAAGAAGTTGATAAGCTTTGACTCCAAAATCTCCCCCATCGTAGTCTACAGCAGCAGGAATCACAAACGAACTTCCTGGAATGGCAGATTCTAGGATTTGGTGTGTTACTTCAGTTTCTGGAAAGTTAGGCAAGTTGTCATTAACATCCACAATCTCAACAGAAACTTTGATGATTTGGAAATATTGCATGGGCTGTACTGCTATATCTAAATTGATGAAACATTCTAATTTCCCGGGGCAGATGGTATCCCTGTCTATTTCCCCATTGGTCCGTAAGACCCCTGTGTCTTCCTGGATACTGAATGCTTGAGAAGGTTGTGCCAGGAACCTGTAACTCAACTGACTATATTCATAAGACTCGTATTGGCTACTTAATTCTGCATCTACTGGAACATTTCCTATGAAAGTATTTTCTGGCATCTCTTCCACCAGCCTGTACTGTAGTTCTGGAGATTGACACCAGATGGAGTGTACACAGAATGTGAGTAGGGTAAAAACAGTCTGGAATTGTAACATGGCTGTTGTTTCCTTTCCTATATTCTAACATCAAGTTATGTTATATTAACTAAATCTTCTAGTCTCTAGAAATTGTCTGGCTACAATTGTCTTATTTCTCAAATCATGCTTGAGATATTTAGTTGATGATCTTGTTGTGTTAATTTTACTTAAAGTCTTCTATTTCCAAACTTTGTATTTACTTCTTTTCAACCTTATCATGTCTCAATGTAGTTTTTGAACAAATATCTGAAAATACAGAAAGAAAGAAAATTGGAGGTAAGTAAGATTAAAAACTTCAAAACACTACAATATATAATAATAAATGCAAAATAAAATACAGAACATAACTTTTGAAATACCTCGAACACAACAAAACTTTTATAGGACATATCTTGCCTCATGCTCAATAGAAAGGTTTACAATAGTCATAATACTTAAAGATTCTGCTAAGATAAACATTATCCTTCTATACAACAGATAGGTTGAAGTTCGCTAGTTTTTGCGTAGGTGTGTGACCTTGAATAATATTAAAGTCTTTGAGGCACTTCATTTTCAATGTAAAATTGAATAAAATCATCTTGAAATCACACCATTGAAATATGATCTTGTACTTTTAAAATATGATTACTGCACATGGAAAAAATGAACTAAAGTAAAAATGTAAAAGCAAAGCCTATCATTTGTGAATGCCCCATGCTGAATGGATGCCACGTTTTCTACATGTCTTTATTGACTTGATGTTACAGTGGAATATTTCACAAGCAAATTCATTGAAGATCCGCATTGCAAATGATAGGATACTCTGCTATGCATTGTGCTATACTAAACAGATGACAAGTTCTCAGGTTAACCAATGTTTTTTGGAATCCTATCACAACTATTCCATTTCTTCGATCTAAAGCATGGATTTTTTCACTTTTTGATCATTACTTAAGGAAGGATGTGCATTCCAGCATAAGAATGTCATGTCAACCTCTAGGGCTGTCATTTGGATCAAGATGGAATGTTTTCTTTTTTCGAAAAAAAAGGGTACATACATCGTAGCCCTCCTGCCTCCCCCCTCACCCTACACACCCTGGCCTTAACAAGTGAAGCCCATAAAAGGCCCAAAGCAAGACCCCATAGCAAGCAGTTGAAACAATAATAGATATATACAGTCTTATACATTTGAAAATAAGCAAATTAGAAACCATGCCATTGATTTAGTCTTCTGGGCATTTAATTGAATGCAGAATACAATGCTGTTATATATCTTTCTCTTGCCTTCAATTAAACAAGGAAGTTTTATGATAGACAACATGAGGATAATATAAAATTCATAGCAGACAAATTCCAAATAATGGGCAAAAAACATCAAACTGAATATTCTTAAGATACACATGTTACTGTTTCTCCAAATTATTTCTATAAAAGCAATTAAATGTTTTCCAGGATATCAATCACCAACCCACTGTTGAATGATTTTTATTGTATTGTGTTATTTAATATTGCAGAATGTCTCCTATGACTAACTTATAGTTCAGTCTCCCATAGTCATTACTTTTTGAAATCCAAATCTAGGGAAATATTTTAGGTTGGGTTTTATATCCTATTACCTCTCTTTGGATAAAGGTTCAAAATTTGGCCTCTGGTCGCAAGTGTGTTTTCAGATATTCTATCTCTCTTATCGATGAAAGAATTAAAAAACACCAAATCCATGAACTAGAAAATGTAAAAGAAACTCAATCTTAAAACGATTTTGAGGGCTTACTTGCAAGCTTTGATCCCTAGAAAAAAGTTCACACTTAAAACAACACTTTACTGCCACAGGGTTGTATTTTTTTGTCACTGTCTTTCTCTTCCCTTTTTGTTGTATGGTGGTCTCTATTCAAATAGAGGTTTGGGAACAAAACAGAGGTGTATTCATTAGCCTAATTGATTTGCTGTGTGTATTATTCAAAAGTGTGAAGAGAAAATAATAGTTCAAATATCATAGGGCTTGGTGGCAATATAAGCTGAAAGAGCATTGAATAGAAAGTGTAGTCTGTTTTTTTTTAAACGGAAGCAAACTGAACGTTTTAAAACACAGCATACACTCACAGTAAGCATATTTAGAGAAACAAACTTACAGACAGTATAGGAGTGTTTGAATAATTTTCTAATCATTTTTATTTTCTGTTTGTAATCCATGGAAATATGTGCAAGCATTACATTTCAGTTATACCTATATCCTACCAGCAAACCATGTTTACCACCAATGTTACAACATCATAATCATTGTTATCTAGGCTCATTTGGCAGTCTTTCATTGAAAAAAAAAACTACCAAAAAAAGCTGATGGATATTCTAATGAAGTAAATGAGATGAATCAAACAACCAGTCTCAAGTTATTGCACCTTTTTATATAAAACAACCTCTCTACTATTGCAACATTAAAAAAGAAAACATTTAAAGGCTGCTTACTTTCAGTTTAAGAGGTAAACGATCAACTCAATTATCTTTGTCATCACAATGTTTTTAAAAACCCTTGTGTGGTAGCCTATTAAAGAAACCTATACAATACCTCAAATTCAATTTTTAATAGCATTTTGTCAATTATTTTGTCAAAACAACATTTACAAATAAAGGGCACGGCAGAGATTTTTCCTTTCATTTATACTGCTAAAATGTCTATTGTATAGCAATAAAAGTATAGTTAAATCAATCACATACACTTTGTAAATCATCCAGAAGAAGTCACTTAAAAACATGCAAACACCTTTTTTTTATATTACCACAAATCAAAGGATATAAAGCATTTAAACTTACAGTTGACAAATTTTGTTATCAACAACAAGCAAAGAATGAACTTCAAAGACTTGCCTCCAGATCAGAGGTCGCATTTTCCATTTTGACTTCTGTATAAAAAGTGTTAGTGTTGCATGACACCTGTTTTCAGTTGCCATTCAAAAGAAGAAGTGAAGAAAGTTCCTATTTAGCCATTACAACAGCTGGGAAGTACACCTTTGCTTTGATGTAATATAATACCGAGGATAAAATCAACATTTAAATGATACTATAATTGGATCTATCAATGAAAAAAATGACAAACCTTTTAAAGAGTAGCGCCAGATTTATTGTAGATTTTATCCTTTCAATAAATTCCAAAAATCTCAACTAACTTATCTGATAAGCATATCTGATGACTATGAGAGCAGGATCTAATCCATGAATATTCCATATCCATATTTGTTAAAAAATCCCACATGACTCAAGCTTGAAGTATTGAATGCAATAATATTTGTCCACTGTGAAGTCATCAACAAAAATGAAAAAAAAAAAAGCAATATTCTTATTGTGGTGGATTATACATCCTCTCTGTTTTGAAGCCGGAATGATAATGTCTTAGTATTGTTCCTTTAATGACTAAAGGTACGATAAAGTAAACTGACAACTGGTAGGGCAAACAATTTACAACAAGCAAAGGTGTGCTGTGTCAACTATGAAGCATTCTTTCTAACAGAGTGCAATCTTTACTCAACGCTAATGCATTGATTGGTTGATCAATAACATAGCGTACTTTTTAAGCAGCGTGAGCTTAACTCCTCCCCTCCTCCTCCTCTAGGGATTGGAATTCAATTTCAAGATTGCAAGTCCGGATCCAAAAAGTAAAAAATCAGAATTTGCAAAAATTCCTGTTAACTAAGAATGCTGTTACTGATAGGAGACATTAATGGTGGATTTATAAGATTGAAATTTAAGCTTGCAAAGCTTGGATAAACTGGTTTATTTTGTGATTTGAAATAATCAATGTTACTGCTGCAGAATCATTTGTAAAATTTCATGAAATGCCATAAAACTCCACATTAGAATCTCTAACTTTATGTCTCTTTTCGTTCTATTTTAGATAATTATGAGAAGTGAAACATTTGCTTTAATTTTAAATTTAAGACCTTTAATTGAAAATCTTGATGACATTTTGAAGAACATGTAGATCACAGCTCTTCCAAACAAAACCAGTAGGTATCTGTGGAACATCATATACTCTACATGCAAAATGGACAACCCTCAACTATCCACACATGCTGAGACAATTTATGTTTATGGGTAATTTCACTTTCATCTGTTTTAAAAAGAATTCTAACACCACTCAAAAAAAAAGAGAAGCATAACATGTACGTCAAAAGTGAGAAAAAAACTCCTCTTAACAATAGCAACATTTTTTTCCTTCTAATTGAGAAACCATAGCTTGGCTCTAATTGCTCATATGCTTATTGATTTGACTAGCTTGGGGCATTAATCTATCAATTTTACACCATTTTAACACCTCTATACCAGTTGTTTTTGCATGTTGTGTCTACAGTAGTCAATTTTCTTCTATTTTTTTTTGTCATTAGTATTTATGGATGTCTGTAAAAATCCATATCTAACCATGTCCTATGTCACTAACTCTTCATTCTATGTATTAGATTTCATACAGCTCATCTATCTTAAATTGTTATAATTGATATTTCTATTAAATATGTTTTTCTTTCTCAATGAAGCAAATAGATAACAGTTATCTTTGAAATGACAGGTACATAATGCCGAGTTCGATTTTGACAATGGATTTAAAGACTGCCTGAAGATGGAATCGTTGTTTTATGAAAGAATGCAAAGAGAGTCTATATTATGCATGGTTTTGAACTTGTTTGGAATTTCTTTCATACATACCCTATAAGGTAATGATATTGCATGTTTTTGAAGCTTCATAGTTTAGTGGAGTAAAACAAAACTAGCATCTTTAGCTGTTCAAGCCCTATACATATGTACAAAAATAATGTGATTCTTTATTCATTTTTTTCAATCACAACATAGTAAAGCAATAAAAATTGACAATAGTAGCAAAATAGCTGAGATTTTTACCACTTGTGAGTATTTTTGACACAAATTCAAAATGATAACAGTTCACTGTTTCCATGATATGGTTTGTCAGAAATATTCATGCAAACTCACTAATGATACAAACAAGGTTGCCATTAATGATCTTTTAATTGTATAACACTGAAATGGATCTGTGTTTGTCATATATGTGCTACTTTGGAAAAAGTATACAATATTTTAGCTCAAAGAGCACCATTTCAAGTGGTCCTTTACTGGTCAGTTTATGTTGAAAGTGGCACTAAGGAACTGTCACCTGACATATTCAATTGCAATTAGTCCAAATATAAACAGTACTTGAACACTGTAAGATTTTAATTATTCAAAGGGTTTTTGGAGAAGTTCATGCAGACTGCTTTCAGATTGTTGGAAGAATACTTAAAAACAGTACACTGATAACTATATCGTGGTGTAATAAAAACACACATACTTTTTATGATTCATTCATTACTAAGTTTAGAAAGGTAGTTTAGTGGGGTTTCTCCCTCTAGGTACCTGCTCAGGGTACTAATTATGACAGAGGACTGATACTTGGGTCCTTAGTCATCTGTGTTCACAAAGGAAAGGCAATGAAACAAAACAAAAGTTCATGTTGCAGCTGGAAGGGGTGTGTATGTTAAGGAGTGAGGGGAGGTGTGTTATAG
>JAVSBT010449991.1:10272-24384 GCA_033118115.1 Pharyngocirrus eroticus
CAATGAAACAAAACAAAAGTTCATGTTGCAGCTGGAAGGGGTGTGTATGTTAAGGAGTGAGGGGAGGTGTGTTATAGGATGTTGTTTACGAAGGAATCAATGTCAGTTCAGAAGGTCCCACATCATGTATAATCTTGTGCTTAATTGGCCCCTTGTCATTGTTTTCATTAAAATATATCACATAAATGAAATTGTAAATTCATAAATTCATAACTAACAAACTTTTTATCTTTAAAAAAGACCACTTTGCCAAAATTATAGAATATCTTTACAAACTTAAAATCATTAGGTTCAAATGTATGTGATGTAACATTATTCTTATAAGAGTCCAATATTGCTACTACATGTACTAGTACAACTATATCAAAGTAAATCTTTCAAATATAGCATCTAACCAACATCGTCTAAAGCCAAATATCATTTATGTAATGTTGCAAGTACTCAATTGAATAAATATTTACAAACAAAACAATTAAGGGTATCTGGGAATGACCAGCTTATGGATAATGCATGTATAGTTCTTGCTAATAATAGAATGTCATACAGATGGTGCCTGTAACACTTGTAATATTTAAAGTGTTTTTGAGACATGCAATTTTGTTTTGATTTTGATTTACAAAATGCATGTACATATTTCAATACAAACTAACCCCCAATATGGAAAGTTTAATTTTTATTGCTTATTTGATAACGTATCGCTTCAAAAAACTTCAGGCACTAACTGAAGTCAGTAGTGAAACTGTACATGTATGGGGAATTTAAAAACTTCAATTGCAATAAGGTCCTTGTTAAATTGATGATATATTTTGAAGATATGCTAAGCTAAATGTGACTATCTTCCCTTTTACACTTTATATAATTCAATATCATAGGAAATATAGCACAGGTCAAAAAGGCATGGTGTACTTTGTAAAAGTTCTGGATGAAATGATTCTTCAAAAGATTTATAATAAATCTTTTAAAGAACACCAAGATTGATAATTGTTCTTGCACTTTATCATTTATGGATTATGATATGGATAAGGATTTATAGAACATAAAAGTACATCAAAGAGCAAGACTAAACATGTTTTCTTCCTAGAAGCATGACAGAGCAACAATAATAGGCGTGGCTATTTCAGGAAATTGATCAATTATCTGATTTGTCCACTAAGAAGTTGGTAAAAGATGTGTAAGTCTGTGTGAAATTACAACCATAGTGAGAGATTTGTTATAGAAGCCTTGCTATTGTAAACTATTCCACATGAGGAATTACTCTGACATTGTTCCAGTCAGATGTTGATGCAATCATTAAATTATTCAGGATGTCTTTGATAAGTTTACAGAAATCTCCAGACTTTCGTCAGATTTCTTGAAAAGTTAACCACTTTTAGTTGTACTTCCTTTCTCATATAGGAACTTTAATACTGTAATTATTCTTAATTAATTACGGTGAAGAATCTTGATGTGATGTTTTAATAATTCCGACAGAATGTTCTGAAATACTGTATGTTCCCCCCTGCCCCTCAGTCAGAAATGTATTGTACATATTTGTGTACACCATTTTGTAATTTTCCTTGATCATTAAGCAACTTTTTTGACAAGATTTAGATCCTCTTTTGCCTAATTCTGGCATACATAACACATAGGAATGCCAAATTAGATGGGAGGCTGGGTCAGTGGGTGCAAACAAAAATTAATGAGAAATGCCTCAGGCTCAAGCACTGAACTTTGCTACATTGTAAATTGTTTCATTTTCAAAGAACAAAAAACAAATTATGAAATACACATGTCCATCTTTGAAGAACCACTTTGGTTGGTAACAAAGGGAGAAAGGGGCAGTTGTCTTGTAGTGTTATTGAAATGATATGAGGACAAAAAAGACAACAATCTGGATCAAACCTCATAAGAAGTCACAAACATCGACACCAAGAGAACACCCCATGAGACTAAGAAAAGACCCAATGACACAAAACACTGTGTCAAAATAGAACAAATATGAATTCATTAATTGATGCACAACACTCTAGAAAGCCATCATATCAACCCCCAAGGGTAGGGGTGTACTGAAAGGGTGACTTCCTCAAGAGATTGTAAGTCACATCTACAAATTCACTAATTTTGAATCATCTTTATAAAGGTGATTTATCTAATCAAACAGATCATCTATATTTTTGAACAGAATTCCCAGGAAATAATTGGATTAGCCATGCATAACAATAAAGAGAAAAGAGAATGACATGAAGGATAATTAATGGACAATTGTCAAGGTCACGGAAGCCATTGCTTTGACCTATTTAAAGCCAATGACACATAAGATAAGAATCCACTTTTAGGTTTATTAATTATGAATATTAGCATGTCATTGATAAAAAATCTGAATATGTTAGGACCATAATGTTGGACAAAAACATATTTGGGATTAAAAGATTTAGTAGGATAATTCATGCCTTGAGTTGCAAAAGGTCAAAAAAAGGATCAGCTATTTGAAATGCATAGAATGTTTCTATGGAATTATATAGTGTAAAATAATATCTTGTAAAAAACAAACCATACTTGTCTCAAATGAAAGTTCTTTATAAATATCTAAACAAGACATTTAATGTATTTGCGTCATTATTCTTAGAGAGAAATTTACAATCTGCCCTTGGGACTAACATAGGCTTCATGCAAAGCACTTCATCTGTGATTTTACTACTTATCTTTGTCATCATGTATTTTTGTACTACAAGTTTTAGTTTATGTGTATGAATCCTATTTATTACCAACCCATCCTTTAATACAATTATTGTCAACTTTGCACTGTTGTATCCATCCTAATACCACCCTAAGATGATCCTAAGCATCTTTGCACTTGCTGTATTCCATGTAATGCCACCCATATTTTCCCCTCATTGTCACAAAAGCCTGTTAAGTTATGTATCAGCATGCACATTATGTAGAAATAGATTAAACCTTATTAGGAAAAAACAGCATTAATCCATTACTGAAAAGCCATCATCTGATTTGAGGATCAAGACTATAAGACCACACAATCAAAACAAGGGAGAAAAAATGAAATGTGAATCACAGCTAATTTGGAGAGATTTCATCAATATTGAATGGGAAATTAAGAGTAGAAAATTCTATAGCAATAAGAAAACTTCAAATAAGCAGGATACATTACATGTATTCATTACAAAAATGATAAAATTCAGGACTTTTAACTACAAGTATTCACGTGACACAGATTTTTTTCTTCTTTGTTGGAGAAAACGCATAGTTTTATTGAGTATTTACACTTGCCTCTAAGCAATGGCTGTGTTGTAACAAAGCTGGGTTTTTAAGCTACTTGTGCAGTGTTTTAGAACTGATCATTGTTTTTTCTCTCTCTCTCTGGATGACAGATTGCCTCGTACTTAAACCGCTCTTAGACAATTCCTTTTTTTTAAGCACAGTTATTGAAATTTAGCTTGTCTTTAGATAAATCCTAATGCTATAAGCATCTTAAAATTTTGAATTAAAATTTCATGGTTCATTTCATTTGGTCATGCAGAAATGTACTTAAACATGTATAAATTACAAAATCTATTGTGAATGAAAAGTCTGAATTTCATAATGATAATGAGTTGATGAACGTTTCTGCCTTTTACAGTTTCTAACATTCTATGAAATTATATTAGGTTTTGAAAAAAATGTCATCATCTATGTCATAAGAGTTCAATCAAAAAATCTAGTGTTTATGAATTCAGGAACTTTCCTTCCTGATTCTTTCAGTCGGTAGACAGCTTAAGCATGAGTAACCTTTTATTATTTTGCTATGCTTTCTTATCTAAATACATTATCACAAACTCACTGTAGATTAGTACATAAACATTTACTAATAAACACAAGTAACTAAGAGTTGTCTACAGACTAAAAAAATCAGGAGCAAAAGTTCCCTATTCATATGACCATAATGTCCATACACTTCCCCTATAAATGAAGCCTTAGTGAGTAGTGGATTATGTCATTGATATAGATACCAAGACTTTTTTCATGTTCATTTTGATAGAATTTCATTTAAATCTGACTTGTTTAAGTCTCAGATGATTGTCACACGCTGAGCAGATGAATACATGCTCCGTAAAGAATGCTATCAGTGGCTGACATCCTAAACCTTTTATTATATTCATCAATCTCATTATCAGAAATGCATACAACAAGATTTACATTACAGATAGACCGGCTAAGCATCTCTTTCTTTGTGAAATAACTGTCGATAAACAGAAAATCTACATCTTTTATATGCTTATTAAAGAACTATAAGAAAGGCCCACTGCAATCTAGTTAATCGCATGACCAAGACCCAAGGCAAAATTTGCTCAAAACAGTCACAAAAATGATACATATTATACGCTTTAACCTGCTAATATAAGTATAAAACAGCAATAAATTGTAACAAAATAACACACTTTAATAAGTTAATGTGTTATGATGATCCCGTCCACTTTTTAGACAAATGATAGTGTTTTGATTCCGTTTGATACAGCTGTTAATATTATACTATTTGGCTGTTTAAATTGCCCTATATGCTTACAGTGAACAAAAGATAAAATGTTTAACTCCAGCAATTAGCATGCCATAAAAGGAATGAGATTATGGCTATAAAAAGCCTGAAGTAGCTGCTGGCAAGCGATAAGGCTATGAAAAATTCCTGTCCACTTCTGTGTCTTTAGAAAATCCTTGTGAAAAATGAGATTCAAATTCATCAAACACATGTCTTCTGTGAGATTAAATCACCATATTTCAAAATGCTTAACTATGGCAATTGTTGATATTCAAATTGCTCAAGGCAATAGTTGAATTTAACAATATTTTAACAACTGAATAGTGTCAATTCTTTATTGGACTTTATCCCTTTGAAAGTGAAAACTTTTCCCATCGAACTTCAAATAGTTTTTAATTTTTGAAAACCAAAAATGAAAATTTAATCAAATCAAAGATTATCTTTAATCCATTGTGATAACCTACTCATGGAGATAGACTGATGAAATATACTAGTGAACAACAGTTATCAAACCTACCCTGGTCAGCTATTGGAATACCAAGCAATAAAAAAAAGCCAAGTTATTATTGTCCTTTCTTTTTTTCATATGAACAAAACAGTCAAATACTTGAAACAATTACTTCAATTATTGGTAATAAAATACCACAAAACAATGAAAAAACATTATGGCAATAAAACATTTCCTGAAAAGCTTTAAAAAACCTTCTATAACGATTGCCACCGAAACAAAAGGTTATCAAAATCCCATTAGGAGTCTGTGTAAATAGTTGTGTACGTAGTATTCTCATCCACATGGATTTGTATAAGAACATAAAAATTGCTTTCCCATAGTTTTATGAAGTTTGATCCTAAAAGTAAGCAAATACAGGACATTGAGGAGGTTTTAATTGCAGTAATTCAGAATCAGCTCTTGTCCTTTAATGCTCTAAAACAAAGGAGTGTTTTATGTCCTTACTCACCATTGAGTTGTCTCATCACAAAAAAAAGGGTGTTGGGTTGATATCTGCTGTTTTAGTTCTATTATGATTATGTTTTTACTAAGTGTAAATATGACAAATCCATGAGAACTTACTACATGCAAGCTGTACGCAGGACTAAAAGCATATGGATTCACAGGGTAAAAAGGTGATTCAAACTTGCACCCGCTTATCCACTTAATCTAAAATCCACTGTAAAGTAGATCATAAAGAAATGACATCAATATGGACTAAATCTTGAGTAGAAAAGGTCTTTGATTTTCTTCAGCCCCTCACCAGATTAACCAAAATCTTTTCGAAAAGATAAGTTTATTACAAGACTTTGGTAACAGCTTTTGAACCAATATGCATTTTAATGTGATAACCATAATTTTTGCTTTTTTCATAATCTATCAAAAATTAACCCAACATTCCTGAACCTCAGATGATTTCAAACTCTACTGGTAACCAAATATCAGCTCTCTTTAATTTTATCTATTTTTTGGCTGTTTCCATACCACTGTGTTCATTTCATATGAGTTTCCAAAACATAGGCCCCAATCAATTCTAGAAATCCAAACAGACATACAGCACAAGTATATAAACTCTGTTACTACCCTTGCTGTAAAGATTTTTAACAAACTCCATTTCAATGGATGTTTGATTTTCAACAATTAAAACTTCCCGAATGATTGTTTGCATTCTTGCGGTTTGCAAAGTCACTTCATAATGATTAATACTTTAACTATTTCCTTGTGTCACTTTCAAATGCTAAATAGGTCTAAGTATTTGTTTTTATTACCTCTTAAGCCTATCCCATTTTCCCTAACTTTAACACCCCACATTCCAAGCTTAGCACAAAGAATATAAAGATTTTTATATCGCAATCATTATCCTGCATTATCTATATTGTTGTGCCATAATCTTTCTGACAGCTTCCATTTTTTTTCTTTGTCTAACCATGCATATGTAACACATAGGATCAACTATGTCATGTCACAGAGAAAATTCTTGGTCTTAAAAGCTATATAAGACAATGAATCTATGCCATCAGCTTAAAGCAATGGGATTAGCAATGAATCATCCGTTTGGAGTTATACAATAGGACATTTTACCAGAAATGGTTGTTGCCCTCTCTACATTCCTATATATTCATGCAATGATAATGTGTTAATGACTTGAGATCTAATGGGAGTGGGTTAAGGGACTTGATATGCAGAAATGCAGTGATATTGTAGCTCTTCAAAAATGGTACACCAGCCCTATAAAAGTACATAGGCCTATGTCTGAAAGTGTCCACACAATAATACTTGAAGTGGATCTAGAATAAAATTTATCTGAACAAATTGGCAGTGAGCATTACTCGCTTTTAAGTGTCAATATTTTTCAAACATAATCGAAACAATGGTACTGTGCAGTGCACAGGGGTATAACCTTGCAGAAGGAAATAAAGACGAGTCATCAAGAATATCTATTTATTTCTACATTAAAGCACTGTTTCATCAAATGCATCAAAATGGCTTCCCTTCACCAACTAATTCATAAAGTACTGACTATTGTATAGTTGTGACTGAAATGCCAGCACCTTAAACAAAGAGTTTTCTTAATCAAGTGCAAAGTCTCTAAAAGTACCACTTGAGAGTCTTGAGTCTTCTTGGAGAAGGAGGTGCTGTGTATGTGGTGCTACCACTTTGCTGTATGCATAGGCCTACGGTATGTCATTTCTATAGCAGACGTATGCCATCATAGAAGGTTGAGATGTGTGGAATTCAATAACAACAGATTGAAATTTGTCACAAATTTTGCATTTTATATAAACAACCGATATCCTAGTTCTGACCATTATTTGAACAGTCACCAAGACTACAAGGTTATGAGGAAGATAATACCACAAAGCATTTTATAAATCTAGAGAACGGACATTTTGCTGTATCAATATTGACTTTTTCTACCAATTGTTCCATCCGATGGACAGCCACGACCATGTATATAATTAAGGTCAGAGCAATTGACCTCTGATTGGTTTGTAATTAATTAGAGGTCACAAAATCAATGGCACTTAATGGACCCATTGCTGCCATAATATTTTCGCATTAAGTATCCAAACAAGATACTTGTACCCTGCAATTAGAGTATGACAGAACATTGTACAGAAAATCGTTGATTATGTATTCCTTTGTCTTTATTTCAACATACCTCATGTAACTAGCTTAACCAATTAAGGATGAAATAGTATGGCAATGCACTAAATTTGAAACTACATGTATATTGTATGTTGAAATTTGTAAAATACTAGCATGATGTATAAAGCAAAAAAAATATTGTGATTTAATAGGGCTACCTGACTAGGAGGGGGATTTTAATCCAAAGTAAAGAATGGAAATTGAACAGATGTTACAATGATAATAATTCAAATAAATTGTCTTTAACTTAATTTTTGGAAATGTTCTGTAATCCTTTACAGTCAAATCAAGAAATATTTCTCCCCTTATAAAATTCATTTTTATATGATCATATATTTATCCAAAGTATTCTTATTTTGTTTTTTTATTTCCCTTTATCAACTGTAATGGTTCACTCCAATGTCTCATTAAAAGAAAAATATTGTTTTTCGCTGACCATCATTGACCTGGATGATATTAATCATAACAGTATAATTATGATAACCTTACATGGATTCTATAAACTTTGTTCAGTTTTTATGCATTCCTGTGTATACATTTTATATATATTTTCTTTTCATTATGTCTATTTCTATAGCAACACCACTTTCTCATATTTGCATTGAAATTACAAATTTAAGCTTAAGCAACTCACAAAATGCAAAAGTGAATGTTTTTGCTGTATATTATTGCTTAATTCATAGCTAAAAAAACTTTACTCAGATGTTCAAAAGTAAATTGTACATGTTGGAAAAGTTAAAGTTTACTAGACCACTCTATTTTCTTATAATTAAACATATTATCACCCCCAGCCCTGCCTAAAAGTGGCTTGAATATAAAGGGTATACTGCACCGTGAGAAACAGGTAGAAACATAAACAAATTCAATCCTAAAAAAAGAACCTTGAATATATAAACACCCTAACACTTAAACATCTTATTCCAATGGATTAAAGCATCTCTTATTTCTTGTATAAAATACTGTATATACCCCTATATTTTTATTAGTGATCAATAAACTCTTATTTCAAATCTCATTATTTGGCCAATCACAAGTAATTTTTGCAAGCAAACAAAATCCCTGTAATGGGTCATATGATATTGATGATAATCAAACATTATAGCGATCTTTGTTACAATCTAGAACGATTTCTCTGTTATTGATCAATAGCCGCAAAGAATAAATTGATTAAATCAGCTACACATCAAAGACATAATGTTGAGTAAGACTTCAGCTAAATCATTTACATTAATTGTTGAACATAAAAATTCAAAGAAAGACAACCGACAACATTACCCAAATATTACCTAACTCAAACACCAACTAGTGTTTGGTTTGCTATCCACATCCAGGATTCCTACCACCTGTGCTTACAAATATGATTTTTGAATCCTGATTCATGTTATTGATCTGCATTTTCTCACAAATCTCTTTCACATTTTAGAAGGTTTGTATCATGCTCTTTTAGAGTTTGCCACTTATCATTCTTGTAACAATTCAAAGGTATTTTCAATATCACATTATCAGTTCTGTATAAGATATTTTTGATTTTTTTTTCTCACATAACTTTGCCCAGATTTTCCATTTTTGTCATGAAGTTTCTTTCGAGTTTGTAATATAAGCACCCAAACTATCACATTCAGCATTGCTAATCTTATCCAAAGAGTTTTCTGCATGGATATATAACATTCCATATTTGTATAACAACCAAAAATGAGAACCAAATTATCCAAAAAATACAACATGAGTACACAACCTCAAATACCTTTCATCAAACAAAAAAGATTTTTTTCTTAAAACATAATTAATCATGTCCATTTTGAACTATACAGTTTATCATTAAGTGTCTTCTTTTTGACTAATTCTATCAACATGTAACACCAATCTTTTATCCAACAAGTTGCAATATGTCTAAATGGGAAAATTGATATCTAGCTATAAAATCAAAGGGCCTGATATGACAGTGAGGAACATTTTGTACTAAGATCCTGACATCTCACTCTTTTCTTGCACTTGTGTTTTCCACATGAATAGTCTAAACACTAATGTTTCCCCATCCTTTACTCAAAAGGACTTATTACTTAAAAGCTATTGCTAGCAGAGTGCTTTTCATGTGTCATTTTATCGTAGAGAAAAAGGAGAAAAATATGCATGTACAAAGGCTAAAAGTTTACATGACGACCATCTCTGTTAATTAAGACTCCTACCTATACCTATCTACTGCTTTCATATGAAACCTCAATGAAAAACAACTTCAAACACAAACAACATTCTCTAAATCCAAGTTTTTTGATTAGAAATCTTACCTTTCCTCACATCTAAATGACAATCTTTGCTTATTCCACATCAAACAAGTCTTATGTGAACTGTTGCTTGCTTACTTTTCAATCAAACTTGTCCCCATCTTACAAAGTAATCTTGTTGTACACAGATCCTCTTTGAAGAAATCAGCTTTATAATGTTCTTTATGTAATGATTTAATACATATTATGGCCTACGACTACTGTATATTTCACACACTGACTAAGCTTACTTTTCTTGTTGTCAATGGAAATATCAAAAACCCATAAGCAGTGGTTAGATCTTCACTAATTTTGATCACTGAGTAAGCCTTATTAATTTGATGTCAAAGTCCTGTATTGAAAGCTTCAATCTCTTGCTTCAGCCAGCAAACAGCTTTGCGATAACTCTGCCATGGCTAATTCTAAACTCTTTTAACCCTATTGTATTCAAGGGTGCCAATCATGAATTTCCATGCCTTTATGATTGATTTACAAATGTTTTTGCTGTATATTATTGCTTAATTCATAGCTAAAAAAACTTTACTCAGATGTTCAAAAGTAAATTGTACATGTTGGAAAAGTTAAAGTTTACTAGACCACTCTATTTTCTTATAATTAAACATATTATCACCCCCAGCCCTGCCTAAAAGTGGCTTGAATATAAAGGGTATACTGCACCGTGAGAAACAGGTAGAAACATAAACAAATTCAATCCTAAAAAAAGAACCTTGAATATATAAACACCCTAACACTTAAACATCTTATTCCAATGGATTAAAGCATCTCTTATTTCTTGTATAAAATACTGTATATACCCCTATATTTTTATTAGTGATCAATAAACTCTTATTTCAAATCTCATTATTTGGCCAATCACAAGTAATTTTTGCAAGCAAACAAAATCCCTGTAATGGGTCATATGATATTGATGATAATCAAACATTATAGCGATCTTTGTTACAATCTAGAACGATTTCTCTGTTATTGATCAATAGCCGCAAAGAATAAATTGATTAAATCAGCTACACATCAAAGACATAATGTTGAGTAAGACTTCAGCTAAATCATTTACATTAATTGTTGAACATAAAAATTCAAAGAAAGACAACCGACAACATTACCCAAATATTACCTAACTCAAACACCAACTAGTGTTTGGTTTGCTATCCACATCCAGGATTCCTACCACCTGTGCTTACAAATATGATTTTTGAATCCTGATTCATGTTATTGATCTGCATTTTCTCACAAATCTCTTTCACATTTTAGAAGGTTTGTATCATGCTCTTTTAGAGTTTGCCACTTATCATTCTTGTAACAATTCAAAGGTATTTTCAATATCACATTATCAGTTCTGTATAAGATATTTTTGATTTTTTTTTCTCACATAACTTTGCCCAGATTTTCCATTTTTGTCATGAAGTTTCTTTCGAGTTTGTAATATAAGCACCCAAACTATCACATTCAGCATTGCTAATCTTATCCAAAGAGTTTTCTGCATGGATATATAACATTCCATATTTGTATAACAACCAAAAATGAGAACCAAATTATCCAAAAAATACAACATGAGTACACAACCTCAAATACCTTTCATCAAACAAAAAAGATTTTTTTCTTAAAACATAATTAATCATGTCCATTTTGAACTATACAGTTTATCATTAAGTGTCTTCTTTTTGACTAATTCTATCAACATGTAACACCAATCTTTTATCCAACAAGTTGCAATATGTCTAAATGGGAAAATTGATATCTAGCTATAAAATCAAAGGGCCTGATATGACAGTGAGGAACATTTTGTACTAAGATCCTGACATCTCACTCTTTTCTTGCACTTGTGTTTTCCACATGAATAGTCTAAACACTAATGTTTCCCCATCCTTTACTCAAAAGGACTTATTACTTAAAAGCTATTGCTAGCAGAGTGCTTTTCATGTGTCATTTTATCGTAGAGAAAAAGGAGAAAAATATGCATGTACAAAGGCTAAAAGTTTACATGACGACCATCTCTGTTAATTAAGACTCCTACCTATACCTATCTACTGCTTTCATATGAAACCTCAATGAAAAACAACTTCAAACACAAACAACATTCTCTAAATCCAAGTTTTTTGATTAGAAATCTTACCTTTCCTCACATCTAAATGACAATCTTTGCTTATTCCACATCAAACAAGTCTTATGTGAACTGTTGCTTGCTTACTTTTCAATCAAACTTGTCCCCATCTTACAAAGTAATCTTGTTGTACACAGATCCTCTTTGAAGAAATCAGCTTTATAATGTTCTTTATGTAATGATTTAATACATATTATGGCCTACGACTACTGTATATTTCACACACTGACTAAGCTTACTTTTCTTGTTGTCAATGGAAATATCAAAAACCCATAAGCAGTGGTTAGATCTTCACTAATTTTGATCACTGAGTAAGCCTTATTAATTTGATGTCAAAGTCCTGTATTGAAAGCTTCAATCTCTTGCTTCAGCCAGCAAACAGCTTTGCGATAACTCTGCCATGGCTAATTCTAAACTCTTTTAACCCTATTGTATTCAAGGGTGCCAATCATGAATTTCCATGCCTTTATGATTGATTTACAACAAGAGTTTTTTCAATAATGGTTGCCAATTTTTGCTCAATTTCACACAACTCCCTGTCTCAATGAAAACAAATTCTTTGTAATCAAAACAACTAATTGGACTTCAATTTGAAGTGGTTTCTAAACTCCTAAACTTTTGCCCAAAACTATGCTAAACTTATTAGATTCACCTAAAATCGAAAAAGTTTAATATTCAATTCTCCAATTGCAGAGATAATTCAGTTAGCATTTTTGTTTACATTTTAGATGTGTTTTCTTTGATCTTTATGTTAATTCATTGTAATTGTAACTTTCATCGAATTTTAATCACAGATATCACAGCTAATCCTAGTAATACAGATTCTATGCAGACAAATCAACACAAATCCAATTCCTGTTACATCATAACATCTATCATTCATGTATCAAAATCACCAGAAACATAGCATTGTATCCATTACAAAAATGCAATTAAAACAATATAAATGGATAATGATGTTTAATGAAAAATCATAAATATACATTATGTTTTCTTTACCTCTTATTGTGACATCTGACCAGAGAAGGAAAGCCCAATCCATCTGGTGTCCAAAAAGCAGATGAAAACTTTGCAGCAATGATCAGGAAATACCTCGGTTATCCTTTTCCTAGGTACTGTTGTTGATAGATTGTTTAGTTTTCTTTGAAATTACTGTGACATGAATGGGCTTCAGTGATAGGGTATATAATTAAACTTAAGGAATGCATCCAAAGTTGTGAAGGCTTAATAAGTGATGATATAATTAGATTAAGGTGAAACCTATTGTCATTGATGTTTATATTACAATGAACCTTATTAAAGACAGTTGTCAATCAGATAATTGAGTCAAATTCATCACTCATCAATCGTGTCATTCTTGAAAATGTCAAAGTGACACCAACCCGATACCTACATACTACTATACAAGGTTACTTAGAACAACAGAATTGGCATATGATACAGTATGGATTACAGATTCAAGTAACTATATTTGTCCTAATCTGTCATTATTTTCTGAGAAATATTGAAAGGAAATCTAAATGGTGGGATGAAATTTGTGGTACCCTGTTGAAATGCTACCAAGAAATTGTATTCATGTGTAAGCTAATCATGATCTTTTGACAGTATTCTTTCATGTATTAAATATCTGGAATAATACATAATTGACTAGGTTT
Source organism: Pharyngocirrus eroticus (assembly GCA_033118115.1). NCBI lineage: Eukaryota > Metazoa > Annelida > Polychaeta > Saccocirridae > Pharyngocirrus > Pharyngocirrus eroticus. The sequence continues at coordinate 23,954 of JAVSBT010449991.1, forward strand.
ATAATCTTTATTGCAAACCTTTTCATAATGATAATAGGCTTATGGTGTCAAATTAGAAGTGTCTTCAAGCATGCAGTGCCTTGGCATACAAGGTGGAGACACTAATCCCATATGCTACTTCTAGCTATTTGTTGGCTTCTTACTTGAAATCTACATATAAACAATTATGAAATATACAAATATTCAAAGCTGTTTTCTCTTGTGTTTGAATGAATAGATTTCAAACTTAATGAAGTGTTGTGTTCATAATTAAGCCAACCTTTATTTTTATGAATGAAGAATGGAGAAAGACCACTTGTTTAAAAGTAACTTTTCAAGTTTACTTTTGATAGTTATACAATTTTACAAGCAATGATTAAGTATTTTATTTAGTAATTATGCTTAAGTTGTATAGAAAGGATCACTAAAATCCAAAAGTACATCTAGATTTT
>JAVSBT010449992.1:0-10024 GCA_033118115.1 Pharyngocirrus eroticus
AATGCATCCGTAGCACAGCCTATGGAGATATCCTTGAATCTTTTGCTAACACATCGTCCTGGATGCATCCGTCCATACCTTGCTGCTTCAATCACTAAAATATCTGTGGCTGGACATGTAGCTGCAAAACTCTCGTCCTCACAGTATTCCTGTAATTCTACAAAGATTTTAAATCCATGCTTACATTTTACATAGGAAGCTTTGTCTATTTTAAATTGATTTTAATAATTTCGTACTAAAATTTGTCATAAAGGTACAAAAAGTCATGTTTGTAAACAATTGGTCACACTGTATGACTAGACAAATAGATATTTTTTAATCCAACTATAATAATTGAAGTTTCAAAAAACATTAGCTTACCATTAGAGTGAGATATCCACAAAAGATTCAAATAAATAGTTGTTTGTAAAAGACAAGACAGTGTGCTCTTCTTTTGTAAACAAAACATAGTTCCCTGAAAGAAGCTAACCCAAGCAGTGAATATACTCTTTTACCTAAAGCCTTTATGAACTAGAATTTTGACCTAATGTCATTATTATGATAATCATTAATATTCATGAAACTGTCTGGTTCCCAACTCAAACCTTTTGCATATTGAGGGGTAGGATACTGGTGGGGTGGAACAGAGAATTTTAAACATATTCATTTAAAACCTTAGAAAGATACCTGATTGACAGATAAATGAAGTCTCAAGAAAACTTGCTACATCTCTAGGACAAGGTTTAACATCTGCAGGTAACAAATTGTAAGACGAGGATTCACAATTTTCTTTTCCTGAACAAAGTATGTCCAAATAAGGGACAGCATTGACTTTACAGCCTATAGATATATGATTTAGCCTTTGACTAATGCATCTCCCAGGCTGCATTCTGCCGTAGTTTGCTTCCATCATAACTACGACTTCACCTGGATCACAGTTTGCTTTGAATGTCTCGTCATCGCAATAATCTTTCATTTCTAGGAATCAGATAAAATATCACAAATACATTTATCAATTTAAATTGATAAGTAATTTAAAATCTTTCAAAAGTATCCAAAGAAAGTATATATCACAACTCTTTTGTTTTTTACGAAACTTTCATAGAAATTTGAGAAAATAGAAAAGGACAAATCCTTACCAAAGGTGCTTTCAGAACAAGCAGTAAGCTGAACCAATAAGAAACCTATAAATCCTAGAGAGATGGTCATGATGAACTATCACAGTGCAATCCTTGTGTTATTTGCTTAATACTAATAGCATGTATTTAACTATAGTCATGATTTGTACCTTTTGATATCCCTATTTGAGTGGAGAGCCTATTATAAAATTACCATATTCAATTCTACAGTCTGGTTCCCATCCATATCCTTTCTCAAGAGGGGAAGGGACAGGGTTTGGAATAAGACACACACCACAAAAACTGGTTCCTTGGACCAATAAAGGGAACTCTTTTGTGATCTATAAATAACAAAATAAAACCATATTTTTGCTGAAAACAAAACTATTAATTTACCTTTATAACATTTATAGGAAACTTTTAAAAAGCTAGTGACATCTTTTGGACAAGGTTTCTTGTCCGGTGGCAGTAAATTATAAGCCACAGTCTGACATTGGCTTTTCCCAGAACACAATTCATCCAGATAGGGTAAGGCATTAATAGAACACCCTATTGCAATGGTACTGAACATTTCACTGATACAGCGCCCTGGGGTCATCCTCCCATATGACCCTGACTGCATGACAAGGATTTCATTGGAGCCGCATTCTGAAGTAAGAGTTTCATCATCACAGTAGTCAACTGTATCTGGAAAAGTAGTTCAAGTTAATTACATCTGTGATATCTATTACCAAGAAAATATTTTAAGTTTTTAATATAATCCTGTTTATTGAATATTCTCTGCACAAATCTTACCTTCAAGTCTTGCAACTCCTATATATGTCAACAATAGAAATCCTAAGACTAACAATGTATCCATTTTTTTGTAAAATTCTGCTGAAATTTCCACAGAAAGATGTACTTGCTACAACAGATAACCTCGATAATAATTGCATGAAAGTTTTTTCCTATAAACTTACTATGAACCATTATACCTTCTGAATATTCATAGCATGTAGACTGGTTCCCGAATACGTCACTAAAAAAGGGAGGGGGGAGAGGCAGGTACATGAACAAACCCTTGTTCATAACAAAGCAATTTATACAATAACATACACACATATAAATCTACCTTGTAAACAACTGTATTCAACTTTAAGAAAGCTAAACACATCCCTTGGACAAGGTTTCTGCTCTTTAGGTAAGAGAGACCCTGTATATTGCTCACAAAACTCTCTCCCAGAACAAATGTTGTCAAGATTTGAAATAGCGTCTGTTGAACAACCAATTGAAATTTGACTCAAACTTTCACTAAAACATTTGCTGGTGTGCATCCGTCCATAATTTGCTGTTTCCATGACAATTATTTCATGAGATGCACATTTTGCAGAAAACATCTCGTCGTCACAAAATTCTGTAAGTTCTGAAATTCAAAAACATTACTCTTTCAAAAATGCTGCAGTTTGATTTTTAGTAATCCATTGCTTATATATAGTATACCCAAGTAAGATAGAATATATTGCAGCTTATTCCATGAAATATTTTTGAAGTTGAACTTGAATTGATGCCTATAACAAGTTAATCTACAAAATAATATTTAAATAGCTCAGAAATCCACCACAACTTGGAGAACTAACTGTCAACATACCTCCTAATATCTGTGATGCTTTGATGAACAGCAGCAGAATAACTTGAAAAAATAACTTTCCTTCCATATTTTTGAAGGAATCTTATTCCTGGTCATAACAATAATGAAGTACCAATTCTACAGAAGTATCAAAACTATTATATACATCAACCAAATAGAAATTTGCATAAGTTATACAGTCTGGTTCCCAATTTTATCTTTATAAAAAGAGGAGGGGGTTACTGGGAGGACAAAAAACAACTACCCTAGAAGATAAATGGAACTGTAAGGGAATTCGTTGGTTTTTTACCTTTCCTACATGTATACTGGGCTTCTAAATAGCTTATGACATCCGAGGGGCATGGTTTTTGATTTGCTGGTATAACCGCAATTGCTAAACTTTCACATTCTCTCTGCCCTGAGCACATTTTATCCAGATATGGGGTAGCATCAATTACACATCCAATAGATACATGTTTAAACCGTTCTCCAATACATCTCCCAGTTTGCATTCTGCCATATTTAGCAATTCCAAGACTTATAACTTCATCAGAGCCACAACTGGCACTGAAAGTTTCAACGTCACAATATTCTTGTAAACCTAAAAACATGGAAATGTCATAAAAAATGATGGCTACTCAAGATGGGTATCAAAGAGCATAGATTCAAAACTTAGATGCATTAATTTCTATACTTGCCAAACATAAACAGTTGAAATAAATAAACTCACCGCTGCCTATAACTGCATTGAATGTGGAAAAGACAAGCAAAGTTGTAAATGCATGTTGTATTCCAATAACCTTTCCCCCCAAACTAAAACATTGTAAGTTGAATACATGGAAGAGATCCATTGTTGCTATTCTCTTGTGAAGACTTTGCAAAATAAACCGTAATTGAGGTACACATTACCAGAAAAGTACTCTGCCTAATTTGAATATTATATGAAGTAGTCTGGTTCCCTCTTTTTTTCTAAATTGAGGGGGATGGAAAGGGGATAAAGAAAGAGGGAATGTGTGAGAACTATTCACCATGAAGGTAATGATATTTCACTACAACATGAGCTTGAGACAATCTTAAAATTGAACAAAACTCAATACATAAGACATTTTACCCTTTACACATCCATAGTGAACTTGTAAATAGCTATTAACATCAGTAGGGCAGGGCTTTTCATCTGCTGGTAAAATACTAAAGGCTAAACTTTCACAACTTTTTCGTCCAGAACAAAGTTTATCCAAATACGGCACAGCATCTTTGTAACATCCCATTGAGATATGCTGTAGTCTTTCACTGATACATTTTCCTGCTTTCATACGTCCATATTTGGCATTTTGTATTACCAACAATTCTCCTGTCAGACATTGTGCACTAAAAGTTTCAATGTCACAATATTCTGTCAACTCTGAAATTTCAAAAAAGTTTGATAGACCACAATGTTTTAAAGATGCAAAATATATACCTCTAAGATATTAAATCTATATTACATATTCATCATTAGGATATTAAACTGATACTGCAAAAGTCAAAAGTGGGACTCGAACCCACAACCCAAGGATAACTATGTTCTTACCATCTGAGCAATCCAAGCTGACATGGAAGAGATCTAAGTCAGATTTTTTCTGCTGACTATTGCAGTATCTGTTTGATATACTGATGATGAATATGTAATATATTTGAATTCTGCAATTCAGGTAATATTCATATATTCAATCTTATATCAACAAAATCTCACAATTGATAAACATAAAACTTACCAGTATTTGTGCTTAATCCTTGTTGAAAACAAAAACAAAGAACACAAAAGAGAATACCCAGAATGTTGAAATATAAATCCATAGCCTTCTGGATGATGGAGTTCCAATTACTTAATGTAAAGAAAAATAGGCAGGTCTATCTACCACATCAGATCTTAAATGTACTTCTAGAACTTTACAAATTAACACAAATCTCCGAATTATTCAAAAAGCAGTCTGGTCCCCAATCATACTCTTGAATTGAGGAGTGAGGGTAGGGATGAGGAACAAGCAAACATTTTGAACTACAGTTGCTTCTAAAAAACTAAAAACTTCTCTCAAGTCTCACATAAGGCTTTTCATCTGCAGAAAAAAGTGAACAAACCAAAGATTGACATTTTTCTTTTTGTAAGAGTAATAATAACATTATTGAATACTCATTTCAAAGAGTTTTGACACCAAGGAATCAATTACATGAGAATTCAAAGTTGAAAATGTATCATTGTTATAGAATTGTGACATTTGTAGGACAACATCAAAAAGAAATAGTGCAATTAACCCATCTTTAAAAGCTGATATCTCTTTTGGATTTGGAACAATGATAAATGAATTTAGAAAGACTGTTCCTTGCAGCAACACGTATAAAAAGTTTATTTATTTTGTGTCATTATAAAAATGTTTTAATTTATGTTATATATTTATTATGGTTATCCATTCTTTTTACGCTTCAGTGGGAAACTAATAACATGTATATATTTTATTTTTTTATTTGGAAAATGTTTATCCAGGGTGGCCTATTCAGCATAAGCTGTTCTCCCATAGGGCCCTGTTTACAAAAGTTCTAGTAATACAACATTATTCTAAAAGTATTTAAAAAGTAGTTATTTAAATACCAGTCCTAATAATACAACATTATGCTCCTGTAACACATTGGTTCAAGTGGGGTTTCAATCCAATAAAGTTGCTAATACATGTAATACAAATAGGGTACTATATATACAATAAAGTCAGAAAATACAAAAGGACTAAAAAAGATTTGAATGTTTCAACTAAATCATTAGATTTTATTTCAATTTCATCAACATTTGTTTTGTAAATAGTAAAATAACTTAGACAAAAATTAACTTGAATATAATATAGTATTTTTCCTAATAGACAATCTATTCCATTATACAATTGACAGTTTTTTGATAACAACTTACAATTTCTAAATATCATGATATCTGTGTTACCCTACATTTAATACAGGTTCATTTAATTAAACAGTACGTTTTTCAATTAATTCACTATCTACATAGCTTTTGAGGTGAGTTTTACTATGGGTGTCGTTATCTTGGCAAATTCTGGGATGCAATGTTGGTAGTATTCTGCTATTCCTAGGAAAGATCGCACTTCCTTCACTTATAGGAATTTATAGGACTTGACACAGATGATGCATTTCAGTAGATGTTGTTCCACAAACGTTATTATTGTGTTACTATTGTGTCTTGATGGCGCCACTGAAATGCATAGTCAGGTAGTATTTTTGTGCTCCAGCTAAATGCACACTTATGCATCTTTAGGGTGGATCTCTCAGTTGGATTATAGCACAGTCAAGCAATAAGCCATCCTAGACAACATCTGGCATAAATTTATGGAGAAGCAGTCAGCAAATATCAGATGGTGTGACATTGAAATTTAGCCTACAATAGCATACAAAGAAAGAAGGCAGCCATTGCTACAAAACTAAGAAGAAGGGGGGGGGGGGAGCAGAAAGCAAGCTACTTAGATCTTTAAAGCTATTAAAGTTCTTATGCTAGGCTTAAACTTTGTTCTATTATTCCAATGTACAATGTAGCCTACCTGCAAAGGTAAAGGGCTTGAGAAACCCAGGCTCTATGCCATCCCCCAGTTAGACCTGTCTAAAATTTCACCAGTTACATTTTAAAACCGCACTTTACTAAAACCTTCTGTTTCTGCACCAGTACACCATCCTAATTACCCCTCTGCCTTGAGGGATAGCAATGTAAAGCATAAGGATTTGGGAGTGAACCCCAAGAAAAATATCTGGAGTGGAGCCCCCAAGGCAAGTATCTGTTAATTGTGACATTTACACTGGCAACTCCTGCGGCATCGCTAGAATCAAACTGTATTGGCTCTGCCTTTCCTTTGAATCATCTAGTGATGTGAAGTGGGGGGACCTACTGCATGGGCAACAGTTCCTCCTCCTTAAAATAATGCCCAGGCTTGTACCCTGGAGAGGACAGAATAAACTAGACCTAGGGTACAAATCTGTAGTCTGAATAGACTGAAAGAAGCCATAACATAACAGGTAAAAGGCTGGTATCCAAACCCATGCTGTATAATTAGGTGGAAAATGGCATGAATGCTATGTTAATATTGTAAGGATTGAAGAGGGTATGATATTGCTGGCCCCATAGCAATGATTCCTAATCATTATCAGGGTCTTATCAATGTTTTGGTGTTTGATTTCTTAGCACTTGACTCAATTGGACATAAACAGTTTTGTTGAAAGTTTTGTGTTAAGGTGGGATAAGGTGAAGAGATTATGGACAGAGAGATAATAGTCAGGAAGATGTGACAATTTCTTGAAGAAAATCAAGCAAACATTTTGTGAATAAGTTTAGCCACAGAGATTATTAAAAACAATCAACATTATGTCCCAAACATCATAGTTATATCTTTTTTTATAACAATGTGGAATTGTCTTTAGAGCATTAAGGGTGTTTTTTTCTTCTATAATAGTGATAGTTTAAAACATCTTGAATCAGGTTAGGACTGTGATGATGAGGACAAGGGATGGAGGAGGAGGAAGGAGGAGGGAGGAGGAGGAAGGAGGAGGAAATAATTTAAATTAAGACAAGAAGGACAATGACAAATATCATTTCATCACTAAATGAATCAATCAAATTATAATTATCAATCATACCTACATGCTTATCTAACCCTAATGTCCTACTCTCCATTCTAGTAAGACTTACATTTTGCTTTTTCCACACAAAGGTTGCTTTGGGAGCAGCTTTATGGTCAGGTTTTCTGTGCTCATACAGATTCCAATCCATATCAAAAGACGGAATAAGGACCATCAGTACCAATAAGCCTATCAAAATGGCCCCTAATATCTGCTTTTTGAGCAAAACACACTGCTTCATTTTGCAAGAACACTGGTGCCGACAAATACAGCAATTCTCCTGAACCAAATAAGGTCTCTTGTTATGACGTAGAAGGCAAATTGAATTGACTTTTGTCAGAACAAGGTTGAATCTTAGAGCTTTTGTGTGCTGGTACCATTCTTGGATTTTCTTTCTTGTCTCACCCAGCTTTGCCTGAAATTTAGAAAACGGTAAATGTCTTTTAATGATATATCATCTAAGTTTTTTTGGCAAATGTTGATACCATTATAGAATTGCAGCAATCATAGACCCTTGCTTGCAGTAGGGATGAAATATAGATTCATTAAATTGCATGTAAGCAAAACAATTAACAAGTTATCATGTCATAATAATGATGCAAGATACCAAGAAGAGGTGGATATACTATCTCTATTTGATAGAAACCACTAACCAATTCTTAAAGCCCCCTTGAGCTTTGAGGAAATGTAAAAAAATCTCAACTATTGCAAGGGACTCCCCCCACCCCCCCCCCCCTCTCATGTACTTTATAACAGGGCTAAAATGGCCAGTCTCTTGATCCCTCAAATAAATAAATCCCTCTAAAGGCATGCTTTATAGTTCTGGGCACAATCTTGTTCAAGATCATTGCCCCTTGGTCTCTGGCGTAAGTCCCAAGAATGCCAGTAGAACCTAGCCCACATTAATAGAAGACTTCAAGAGTAAGAATAGAAATTATATATTGTCATGAAAAACAGAAATCTCTTCTATCCATAAGTATTGGCAACCTGTCAAGAGAGGTTTCTCTGACACAGATTATTCAAAATATGTGTAAACAATACATTTTGTAAAAACAATTGCTAGCACAATGTATGAGGGAATAAGCAGTTGTCTGTTTAAATTCTTTGACAGATAGATATTTGACAATGACACGTTAACAGTTCCTCAATCTCAATCAGGTCAAGTCGTCTGTACTACTTGTTGGAAAGTTAGGGTTATGTTACTAGAAAACTACAAAACATACTATGGAAATAGATAGTATAAATAGACTTTGCATTCCATGTTAAAGGGGAAATTAACTCCACACAGGCAAATTGCTTTAAAGTATTCACCATTTTTTTAAGACTTGAGACAGGAATAATTCTGTAAAAGTAGGAATTTCTATAAATCAATAACATCTCATTCAGTGAAGTTCGTTTTTAGAAGATCTCTGATTTTTGAAGTTCCCTTAAACTTATAGAAAACATCTTTAGATAAACGCTTTGCATAGTTTCTTCACTCTAATTATATGCCTTTTCCTTTTTTTGTGTTAAAAAATTGTTGCCAACTTTTAAACATGAATCCAACTTTTGTGTACATGTATATTCAAACCTCATATCTTTTTTTTTGTTGGACTTTTTCATAAATGCATTATATGATCCAAAGAGCTCATCATTTATACAAAGGTATTCTTTGTTTATAGATTTCGAAAGTCTTTCGTAATGGGTTCTTTTTTAAAATAAAAATTCTATTAAACAAACTCTTCAAACTTCAGTGCAGTATTACAATCCAGACTTGAATATGTCTATTCTTTTCCCATTCCCAGCACTAAATCCTGGCTGCAAATCTTCTGCTTGCATGGGTTCTGCTTGCATGGGTTCAATTTCCTTGACTTTAGCACACTAAGAGCTGTACTGTTAACAGCATTACGTCCTTTGATGTTAGGTTATCCCAACCACACAGACTTATACTTATAGCATGTGTTACATGTTAAAAAAACACCATCAAGACTCTTGTATTTACACATACAACTATAAAATAAACTAAGTAATTTCATATAATTTCCTGAAAAAATCCTGAAAAAAAATAAGCATTCCAAGAATGACTAAAACAAACCTGTGGATTCATGAGATATTTGACCTGAGTTGCCCCTAGTTCATCCATGGTTGTTCTGTCTAACTACATATTCCAATAACACAGCCCTCAATCTATTTTTTTGAGAATTGGTTTGTAAACGCACTAAATTACATACCATTCTTTATCTTATTTTCAAAATATGTATATTCCATTGTCTATTTATCCAAAAATGTGATGATGAGGTAAAGCAGTGTCTTCCAATAACTAAGTTTTTAAATATTTTAGAGAATTGATTTAAAAACACTCTAGGTTATATATCTCATTCCTAAAACATCTATTTCATTGTCTGTCATCCAAAAAATATGCTGACGAGGTCGCAGTAATTCCTTCCTTATATTCAGGTTCCATTCCATCAAAATATTCACACACTTATATCAGTACCACTTATCAGTTAATCAACAGAGTTACATCATTTTGCAGCATCACAACAGAATTGGGTTTTTTTTCATAATGAAAAAAACACGATTTCAAGAGATTCTCTCTGCCATCAACTTACTAGCTCCACTTTACATCCGTTTTTGTTGGAATGATAACTTTTCCAAGAGTTTTATGTTTATAGAAAAGGTCCCTGCTCTTGTGTTA
>JAVSBT010450003.1:0-10024 GCA_033118115.1 Pharyngocirrus eroticus
GGACTATTTTTAAGACTTGCATTATTAGTTCTATATCCTTGATACAAAAATAAATTCTATGAAATAATTGTACAATTGAATAGATGATTGTTTGAATGGCACGTGGGGAATACCCAACTAAAACTAGGCACGAAATGTCAAAAAAAACTAACAAAAGAATGCTAGATACCAAACAAACAGAAAAGAAATCCTATCTTGCATCAATCACAAATGGACCAGGAAGTTAGAATATTCTCAGTATTACAACATTTTGGATTTAGTCACTCTTGAGAATGTGGATCCGTTTTTTGTTGTCGATTGGAATACTAGCAATTCCAGTATTGCTACTGATACGGAAGAGGCCCAAAGTCACAATTTAGGCAGCCGCAGCTCTCATTGGGCAAGCAAAGGTGACCTGGTAAGACCGTACTCACAATTCTTGACTAAAATAAGGAGAAAACTTAGTTGTTGTATAATACACTTCTTTCAAATGTTGGACAACGATAATTGAACACATTTATTTCAACAACATCTATTGCTCCAATGAAGCTTAAGTTTTCAAAAAAAGTTGATTGATAATATTTGATTCATTAAAACATTATTGTCATACACAAATATAATCAACAACAACAAACAGATATTTGTAGGACAGTAGGTTTAGTCAAAAATATAAAAAAAACATTAAAAAAAGGTAAACAAAAACAAGATAATTATATCAGGAAGTTTTCTAACAACTGTTTTATTCAGTGCCTAGATTGACAAAAATGTAATGGATAAAAAAGATACCCTCGACGTATGTGAGTGACGTAATTTTCCCGCCATCATTTCATTTCTACATTACTGTAGAGGTGACCAAGGGCATGGGATCGTGCCCGAATACTACTCTTGTTATGTAACTATATTGATGTATTGAAAAAGTTTAGAAATTTATTTATAAAAAGATTAAAAAGATCATTATATCAGGAAGTTCTCTAACAACTGTTTTATTCAGTGCCTAGATTTACAACAATGTAATAGATTAAAAAAGGATCATTCTATCAGGATGTAATGGATAGATAACATTTCATACATTTCCTTAACAAGTTTACATGTTTTTTTGTCTTTACTATAACGTTTCATGTACTAAAGAAATGTTCTATTTGGTGTTATAGTTGCTTATAGGTTAATTTGTGCAGACTAAACTGCTATTCAATGATACTTATTTTAAGAAGATCAAAAGATGTTCCATATAATAATTGATATACACTTCAAGAAAATATGGTGCCATTGTTTTGTAGGAGAATATGGTGATATATAATTTGACACAAAAGTATAGTTTATAGGTTGGTGAAAATAAAAATGTATGGTCAAGGTCAAAGCTTTGAGAGACCACTCCTTTCAAAAATACATTGTACGTTATGTCTTTCTTTCCTGAAAATTTGGTGCCTCTATCACTACAAAAAAGGCCCCCAAAAAAGCGTGACTAATGGGATGGTGGCATTCTTATCTTCTGGTTATGCGCATCAAGTTTTTGATTAGGCTTCTTTCCAAAGATTGTGCACATATTTTATTCGCGCAGTTGTCTTTTTCTCAGACCCATCGCTGTATATGTCCAATGCTGTAAATAATATAAAGTGATGAGTCTGAAAAAAGGCTATTGTGGAAATAAAAAATAAGAATATTCATAAAGTCGGTTGCGTAAAGCGGGATTGAAATTAGGGAGACAGATCATGGGCAACTTCTGAAGGTGCCACCATCCCATTCAAACATCAAGAGCTAAAAGTCAAGACAATGTGCAGTAAACAAAAGAAAACAGAATTGCATTTCATTTCGAAAACAGTAAAAATGGTACAGGAATACAAACACTGGCCCTTATTTAATATTTGTTTGTGTGAATCATAAAAGGGTTATTTTTTTCACTGATTGATTCGATAATCAAAGACTTTTTAGCCATATTTTAGGCTGATATACCATTTTTCTTTTTTACAGTCTAAATCGATACTATAAAGTTGAAACTGAGAGTACAACATTTACTATACAGAAGAAAAAACATCATTGTAAAATTTAAATGGCTGTTTTAAGTACATGAGGGGAATACCCAACTCTAATATTGTAGGCTCATACAAATATTAGTGAGAGATGAAGTAAGGATAGGAAATAAAACAAGCAGGAAGAATAACATGAACCAGGACACTTAATGAAAATACATTTTCATTGCTTCTCTTATTATTTTTGTAAGCCATTTCTCGTCATACTGTGCTGCAGGGGTTTATTTATGAAAATACTAGAATGTGGATTTGTGTTTTATTAACTATTGGATTACTCCCCATCCCTGGATATATCACTTCTCCAACCGGTAAGATTTCATTGTACTAATAATCATAAATATTAGATTTTATAATTATGTGATGTCCATATATTGATAGTTTCTTTGCTTATATGACTACTGGTTACTTGAGTTGTACATATCAATTTAGTAACCTTTTTCTTGATCACAACATTCAGAGGGTTATATTTGTATTATATAATTACCCGATCAGTTCAATCTTTAACATTGCTCTGTATAGAATTTATCTAAATATCTTGGACTAGCCTGGAAGTGAGCTTTTACTCGTTTGGCAGTGATAAGGCTGTGCACCAGGCACTGATATTTCAAAAATACAATAAAATGTGCCAATAAAAATTACATAGAGTGCTATTTTAAGAGCGTGCCAAAACCCATCATAGACGGGGGGGTGGGAGGGCATTGGTATGTAGTGACACCCACAGCCTTTTTCTTTGACTCATTGCTGGATTAATTCCTCTTGAGATTTTTTTTTATTCAAGAATTGATCACTTTAGCACCTAAATCAGTACTCTTTTCAGGAGAAAAGAATGATAGTCAAAAACTACATCATGAATATTGACATTTGTTTTTAGACCTAGGCTGTTATAAAGACATCAGAACACTTGAACACTTGCGAGGTGAACATAATTGGGTCGGTGGACTAACTACAAGTTATTGTTTGCGTCTATGTAGATATTATTCACGTATATTTGCTGGAGTTAAGGTAAGCAAAATATTACTGTACATATTTTGCTTATATTGGAACAGAGCAGACTTAAAAGAAACGTTTTATTCTAATTACTTTTAATTTTACATTTTTTTTCTCATTTTACAACAATCAAGAATGGCGGTTGGTGTTGGTGTGGTAACAAATTCCCAAATCAAGGACCAGCAGACAAACCCTGTAATATACCATGTAGGGGTAATAGTAGACAGATATGTGGAGGTATACAGGCTCTACAAGTCTACACAGGTGAACTCTCTTGTTTGCTAATCATTTTATTTCTTGACTGTCGCCGATCTTGCAAGAAAACAAAGGGGTTTCTATCAGTACAATAAGTTTTGGCAGCCACAAACGCTTTACAATATACTAGATAGAAAACTGTCATCGCCACTAACGCAACTGCTCTTTGTCGAAAGATGGCCAGTATAGTTTTACGTGCTATCACTCATATATAGAACACCCAAAAGCATTTATTAGTTCACTGGACTCGAGAGCCATTATAAAACCATCCTTTACTATCGGATCGAACCAGGGTGTCTGTTTTTGTTGTTGTTGACATGAAGTATAATTATTGCTAATGTACTCATAACGTTGCTTTTTTATGTTTAGTTTGTGAAAATGGTACCTACAAAAGTGGGAAGGGGCTAAATTCTATATGTGCAAATGATTGTGGTCACTGCTTGAATGGTCAACACTGTCACCAAATTACCGGTAGGTGTCCTAATGGTCAATGTGAAAGTGGATGGTCAGGCAACAAATGTAAAGGTAATTTCTAAAATGTACCTATTGTTTTGCATATTCATACTGAAAAGCCTACAATGAAATAGAAATATACAACAACAAATGTCAAACTGCCATTTATTTGATAGATTGTGAAGATGGGAAATATGGAAATTTATGTGAACTTAGTTGTGGACACTGTGTGCATGGAAAGTGCGACAGAACCACTGGAAGTTGTCCCAGAGGAAGATGTAAGACTGGATATCAAAGGAATATGTGCAATGAAGGTTTGTACATTCATAAAATAGACTTGATATTTACATACAACCTAAATAATACTTTTAGAACGTTGTACTCAAAAGGAAAATTAATGTGCAAGGGTGCAATTTACAACTGACCCACTGGTCCGAGTCTAGACCAAATGTTCCGACTGCAAATATTTGGGCTAATCTTCTGATTCACTTGAGCGGTCCCGTTGAATATAGGACGGTCCAGCTTGAGATTTTTTTACCCATTCAATTACCCATTCATTCAAAGTTAAAGTCTTTGGAGACCTCCGAACTGTTGGATATTGCACTTTTGTGTTCTGATAATCTTTATTCAAAGTTTCTTATTGTTATCCCAACCTAATTTTCTGACATATTTAAGAGTGACGCATGCAATATTTTCAGATTGCGATAATGGGTTCTATGGAGACTGCTCACAGGAATGTGATCATTGCAAAAATACAACTTGTGATAAAAAGAACGGAATCTGTTCTGCTGAGGGGTGTCTACCTGGATGGGAAGGTGAAAAGTGTAACCAAGGTATGTGTAACATAATCTATCCCCTTGATTTGCTAAATTTAAAAGATTTAACCTAAGTCCAACTTTGTGAACAAATCAATAAAATTATCAATACCCTTTTATATTAAAAGTATGCCGAAATAACAAATTTGGACCTAATTGTGTGAATCCATGTGGAGAGTGCAAAGATGCTGTCCAATGTGACACCAAGGATGGAGCATGTCTAGATGGATGCAATGATGGATGGAGGGAACCACTGTGTAATCAGAGTATGTACATTGTAGCTGTCTTTCTTAAGTAACGGCATGCTAGCTTACGTATACAGAAAACAGAGATAGCTCACCAAAAAATTGAATTTTACTTGTAATCATATAAAATCAAGACTTGTGATGATTCCATTCCAAAATACTGGGTATACTCTGCTTGAACTATGTAGAATGAGTGTTTAAAGTCTGTAATTTTAATTGACTGCTGTATTATCATTTTCTTTAGAATGTGAATCAGGCAGTTATGGATTCAACTGTTTAAATATTTGTGGAGAGTGTGCCTTTACTGATGTGTGCCATCATAGAAATGGGAAATGTACCAATGGTTGTCAACCAGGGTGGAGGAGTGACAATTGCAATGAAGGTAACTCGTCAGGCTATCTTTTTGTTCTCTTTTTCTGTTAGTCAGGCTTTGTTGGGCCCTTTTGTGTACAATGAAAAGTGTGAATTTTTTTAAAAGGGGTGGTATAAACCATGAACGTTGACCCCAACATGATTTTAATGACTGTTTACCAATAACCTAAACAAATCTTTGAGGAAAATGGTCATAGAAAGTTGCAATCATTGTGTAGAAGACTATTCTGTATCCTAAGTCTTGATTGTATGTCTTTTAGTTGAGAAACTGTGAAGTCTAAGAATATGTTACAATTTTACATTTGTTCAAACCTTTATTCTATAATCGTTTCATTTTATTAACTATTAATGAAAATAAAGACATCTTACAAAAGTACTGTTGCACCTGTAAAAGGCTAAAATTCATCAAATGATTCCATAGCTAACATGGAGTACCTTATTTGTTCCAATAGCCACTTTGACCTGGAGCCTATTCAAACCAGTGCTTATTCGAGCAGGGGCGCTAATTTTTAAGATCACTTTAAAGAAATGGAAGTTCTTACCATTTTATAAATTTACGTACGTTGGTGTGCCAAGAGAAGCTAAGGAAACAAAAACTTGACATTTTCTTATTTGAAAAACAGGAAATTTTTATTTCGTTTAAATAACCTTTCATTTCTTCGCCTTTGGCCAAGCCATGCTTTACATCTGATATTGCTACCATGCAGCTTAAAGGCAATAAATAAATGTTTAGTTTACGTTTGTTGGCATCGTCCACTTCAGAGTTAAAATGTGAGCGTTTACCGCTGTCAATCATATGAACATACTATGATTTTTTGATTTTAAAGTCACATTTTAATGGAAAGATATTCCCGCCTTATCTCCTTGTTATGGATCTTATGATTACATAGCTATTTATTCAAGACAATGCCTTAAAAGAGTTAGTCTAGAATATTCAGTACTATATGACTACAGGCTAACGGCACTGTCTGACAGGCTGGCCGGAAATTGTTTACCGGCGGCTGTTCGAGCCACGCGGCACTTAATTTTTTAGAAGGGTCTATTAGGGGGCGCTTATTCGAACTGGCAGCTATTCGGACAAGGGCGGCTATGTGAGCAACTATGGTATGTAGTATGGTTGTATATCCCATAGTAAGGCAGACTTTATTGCAAGAGTGCGATTTACTACTGGTCCTTGACTTACTTGACTTAAATTCCTGTGAGTGTGAGCCTTTCGGCACATAGGGACGCACATGTATCTACAATAGCATTCCATTTCCTCCTATCCTTGGCTAGGGTGTAGGCTTCCATGATGCTGTTAATGCCACACAGTTTGGGGTCTCTTGTTGTTGTTCTCCTCCAAGTTTTTCTAGGACGTCCTGGTTTCCTTTTGCCTTCTGGTGCCCATCCCAAGGTGACTCTAAGGATGCTCGATGAGGGTCTTCTCAGAACATGCCCAAGCCAGTTGAGCCTTCTCCGGTACAGCATTTCTGTGACACTTTTCTGCTTATGGTTGTGTAAGAGATCTTTGTTTGATATTTTGTTGGGCCATCTGATCTTTAATATTCTCCTGAGACATTTGGTTTGGAATCTTTGCAGCTTGATAGCATTTGCCTTTGTGATGTTCCAACTTTCACACCCATAAAGGAGGACTGAGATGATGTTGCTGTTGAATATCTTTACTTTGATTCGTTTACTTAAAGAGTAGGACTTCCATACTCTATGCAGTTTATTGAGTGCTACATAGGCCTTTCCTATCCTTGTCTTTATATATTCAATAGAACCACCATCTTGTGTGAGCTTAGATCCCAGATAAGTAAAGTCAGTTACATAGTCAAGAGTAGTATCGTCGATCTTTGTGATTGGATTTCTTTTGTTGTTTAAGGTCATGCACTTGGTTTTGCTGATATTTATTTTCAACCCTAGTTCCTTTGCATTTTTGCAAAGTTTGTTGGTGGTAGTTTGCATGTCTCTTTCAGTTGACCTTAACAGGCAGATGTCATCCGCATATGCTAGGTAATTGAGAGTAGAGGTGAAGTTCCATCTAATACCTGGTTTCCTTGGCTGGTTTTTAACTCTTCTCATAACCCAATCGACTGCTTTTGGTCCACTGGTCTGATTTTCGGTCCAGATCAGCTGAGATCTGGACCAGATGGTTTTGCTGTCTATTCTGGACCTTGACAATGAATGTTGACTAATAGTTTTCTAGCAAATTACAAAACCTTTTAAGAAAGTGGCCATTTATTGTAATATCTACCAACAATCTACGAAGGATACAAAACAAAAACGTGAATCGTTCAAAACTTATCATCATCAGTTGATGAATACCTAAAACGATGTTAGTGCTCTTTGGTCACTGAAAAAGGGACAGTTTATATTTGCCACACCGCAATTACTGATATCACCTTTTATCAATTTCCAGCTTGTGACAACGGATTCTATGGAAACTGTTCACAAGCATGCGGTAAATGCAAAGATGAAACGTGTGACAAGAGTAATGGAATGTGTTCACTGAGTGGGTGTCAAGCTGGGTGGAAAGGGGGACACTGTAGTCAAGGTTTGATTCATATTGCATTATTTTGCCTTCTTTTATCCAAACAACACTCTTTTACTAAAAGATTTAGCTACATGCTTATAAAATTATGTAGATCTTTTGAATAATTTGATGTTGGTATAATAGACATCTTTTCTCTTTTTTTTCTTTCTTTAAAGAATGCAATGACAACTCATTTGGTCCAAATTGTGTTAATTCATGTGGTAAATGCAAAGGCAATACTCAATGTGATACTCAAAATGGAACATGTCCAGATGGATGCCAGGATGGATGGATGGACACATGGTGTAATCAAAGTATGTGTGATGTGTTTAGATATTGATAATTCAGAGCAATATCAGTTACTGTTCTCTTTAACACCCTGTAAAAAGAAATGATCAAACATAAATTTATAGACCACTTGAATAAAAATCTATGACAATGTGTGTCACAATGTTAATGACTTAAAAGCTAGATAGCAATTAAATAGTTGAAAACATAACTTTAATAAGGCAGAAGTTTCAATAGTTAAATCAAATGGCTGTATGAATAATTTCCTTATATTTTTATCTATTAAGCTTGCCTGTTTGGGTATTTTGGGAAGGATTGCAACAGGAAATGTACATGTGATGAAAATAAAAGATGTCACCATGCAAATGGCATGTGTATGGTTGCTAAGGAACCACTGTTTTCAAAGAATTCAAAGGGTACTGTCGTAGGAGGAGTGTTGGGATTTATCGTTATTTTGATTGTAGTCCCGGTGGTGATTGTTTTGTTTTTAAGGTAAACATTTTTTTGCATTCCTTTTTTATGGCTTTATCAGACTACGGTAAGCCACTTGTAAAGATACATCAAATATGCATTCAAAACTTTAAGTAAAGTGCTTCGTGGATTCAGCATTTCTATGCACATATCCATAGTATCTAATCTATGAATATGATCATAGCACCATGTTAAAGATTGTAAAGATTTCATTTTTATGAATTTGTAATGATATTTTGTTGAATTTGAAATGATTTGTGTTATCAACAACTTTGTTAAATTCTCGGTGTTTCATAAATTTAGGAAAAGAAGGAACCAGAGAGTCCCCAACAAGCAAGACAAACATGGTAGCAACAATGCTGCATATGAAGATGTTGCCATGACAAGTTAGTACATGTACATTTAAAAATATTTTAAATTGTATCTTCTTGTTTATGCACTGTATTTCAACTGATAAGTCCAAAGGGGCTAGATGCACGTATTAACCTTTCGTTATTTTTATTATTGTATTGAAGTGTAACATGTCAGGTTAATAAAAAGTATACAATACAATACAATACAATTCAAATTCTAAATTATACAAAGTTAGTAATGTGCACAATAGTCATTCACAGAAAATGATGTTACAATATAATGTTGTGAGGTTGTTATCGTTGTGCTATGACGTTATTTCCAGCTGAGAGTCCATGCTCAGAAGTAAATGAACAACATCAAGTAACAGCATTTGAAGACAGATGTCAAACACAAGTGGCGTCACCTGCTGACCAGACTGAACTAAACACACAAGAAAAACAAGAAAGGAAGTCGACCAAGGGAAAAGTCACAAATAGAATACCCAAAGCTATGACTAAAACTAAAACAGAAGAGAAAACTAGTGACGTAGATGCTGACATATACATGAATGAAGAATTGGGTATTCCCCTTAAGTTCTCACAGATAAGAGAACATATTTACACTGCAAAGAAAGAAAAAGATGTTTTTTTAAATGAATTCAAGGTAGGAATTCCGTGGTATATATGCATTCAGTTTACCTGTATAGTTGTTAAATCATAACATTTGTCTATGTTATCATAATTGTTTTATTATAGATATCATCTTTTTCATAATTGTATAGTTGTTTACAAAGTGATAAATGTTAAACCTTGAATCATCTCCATGCAAATATATATTTTAGACTCTTCCATATGATAAAATATTGACTTGTCACGCTGCTGCTGACCCAATGAACTCCAAGATAAAGAACAGATATAAGAATGTCCATGCGTGTAAGTTGTCCAACAGTCTTAGTTTACATTTAACTTCAGTTAAAGAAATTGGTGACAGTAAACAATTTAAGAACTAAATACTTCTAATTACATTCATTTTTTTTCTTTAACTCAACTGTGACTAAATTTACCAACTGAATGATTTTATTTCATAAATACTTCTAACTTTCACTTGTCATTCCAGATGATCACAGTCGTGTCCATTTAAACAGCGTCCCCAATGGACCACACTCTGACTACATCAATGCTAATTTCATCAATGTAAGAACTGTTGGTTAATGAGCTTGTTATTTAATGTCAACAAAGTTTGGATATAATAGAACATACACAGTTACCACCACCCCCTGCCCCC
>JAVSBT010450014.1:0-10023 GCA_033118115.1 Pharyngocirrus eroticus
ACTGTGTCATCTGCATATCTAAGGTTATTAACATTTCTTCCTCCTATTCCTATTCCTTTCATATTTTTTATTTCTCTGAATATCATTTCTGTATATAGATTAAATAGCCCTGGTGACACTCTTATCAAAATATAAACTCTGAAGTCTGAACTGAAGAGTATGTGATACTTAACTCAACATTTGTTAAAGGTGACAGTCCTGATAGCTGCATTGCAAGTAAGACAGGATACATGCAAGTAAATAAGGAATTGGAACAGTTTGCTATAGTACGAACTATTTACAATTATTAGTTTGCTATAGTGTTCTGATGAATTATCTAATTATGACAACACTTTATTTTTATGAAGAATACTATTACATTTTTGACTTTTCAGATCAATATTGCAGCATCAGTGTATAGAAAAGAAATGGATGACAAAAAAAATGCAAATAGAAAAAGAGGTGGTTCTAGTAGGGGCCAGAGAAGACCTGCAAGGAATGTTGGTAGTGGTCGTGGACTTGGGCATGGTGCTACCACAAGAGGTGGTTCTAGAAGGGGCCAGACAGGACCTGAAAGGAATGATGGTGGTGGTCGTGGACCTGGGCGGGGTGCTGCCACAAGAGGTGGTTCTAGTAGGGGCCAGACAGGACCTGCAAGGAATGTTGGTACTGGTCGTGGACTTGGGCGTGGTTCTGCCACAAGAGGTGCCACAAGAGGTGCCACAAGAGGTGCTTTGTATCCAAGACCCACTTCACATGGGGGAGGCATGTATAATGCTGGGGCCTCAAACGAAATAAGCTGTGGTAATTGGGATACAGCTAGAGCTGCTTATTTTGAACAGGAGCGTTTAGCTGCTACCAGAAGTGCCTTGTACCCAATACCTCCTTTACTTAGAGTTAGAGACGTGTACAATGGTGCATATAGTGGAGATATGTTTCATGGTATCTCTGATGGAAATTTCCTAGGGAACCCAAACATGGTTAGTGACAGGCACCGTTCATTTAACACCAGTCATGGTGCATATAGTGGAGATATATTTCCTGGTAACTCTGATGGAAATTTCCCAGGAAACCCAAACATGGTCAGTGACAGGCACCGTTCATTTAACACCAGTCATGGTGCATATAGTGGAGATATGCTTCGTGGTAACACTGATGGAAATTTCACAGGGAACCCAAACAGAGTTAAAGATGAGATTTATGAACTCATTCTGAAAGATTATAATGGACAATGTATAGTCAAGGAAATTATGCCATATTTTGACCTTTCGTTACCAAATCTTCTCACCCTATTTTCAGCCAACAATAAAGATTTTCTTCTGTTTGAGTGTAAAGAAAATATGAGCGAGTCAGTGGTCCATGCTTGGAAAGAAGAAGCAATTATATGTTCTGCATATTTGAATAAACGCGGATGCTCTAAAAAGAAATGTCCTTTTCTTCATTTATGCAGGAAGTTCATTACCAAAAACTGCACACGGGAGCCTTGCTCATATAGTCATGACATTTTTACAGGACACAACAAGTCATGGGTAGAGAGAAGTGGTTTAAATACTGTTGTTTTTACTTTAGATGACATTCTGAGAGTTATTGAATTATCACTGTTGACAGTTTGTCGAGGCTATCTCTCTAAGGATGGCTGCTCAAACAAAACAAAGGGACAAGTCTGTCCTTCCTTGCATGTGTGTGGAAAACACTTTGTAGGAGAATGTAGGTTTGAAGGCAAATGCAAATTTGACCATGACCTTGAAAGTCTTGAGTCTCAAGAGTTACTAAGAAAGCACCACTTGGAAAAATTGAATCCGTCTACACAAGCTGATTTGATTCTGATAAACCGCAATACTCAATCCAGCAGAAATATGGATGGAACTGAAGGAATAGACAGTGATGGCTCTCTAGCTTCTATCAAATCAAGTTCCAGTGAGATTGCCAAGAGAAGAAGGAGAAGAGTAAGGAGAATGGGAGGTAATCTAGGAAATAACCATACACAGAACCATAGCGATGATAGTGAATCTACAAGCTCTAGAATGTCTGTTGAAGAAGACAAAAGTTTGATGTACTTTGAACATATTCTTGATAAGTATAATGGCCAATGTACAATTTCACAACTTCAGAAAGATTATCCATGTGTGTGGAAACTTGATAATCCACTTGAATGGTTCAAATCAAATAAGAGGTTCCTACTCTTTGAATGTACAAATGACTTGAGGCAGTCAGAGATTAATTGCTGGAGAAAGAAAGCCAGAGCCTGTTTGTCTAATTTCAGCAAAAAAGGGTGTGCTTATAAATTCTGTCCTAGATTTCATTTGTGTAGAAATTTCATCATGGGGTGTTGCAAATTTGACAAGTGCAGATTCGGACATGATCTGATGTCAGGGAACAATGAACGTTTATGTAAGGAGTACAAGTTGGATATGTTTCCTGAAGATAAGATTCTAAGAATCATTCAGCTTTCTATGTTAACTGTTTGTGAGGAAAACTTAACAGATGAAGGATGCAATAAAGAGAAGGCAGGGAGACTATGCCCTTCTTTACATGTCTGTAAGATGCACTTCTTGGGAGAATGTTCTAATGCAGAGAGTTGTGCTTATCCCCACAACTTGGATGGTCTCCATTCCAAAACGTTGCTTGAATTTCATGAAATGGAGAAGTGGAAACAACAATTACAAAGAGGATCCCTTCTCATTAGGAAGAACCTCAGAACCCAAGTCACTGAACCAGACCAAACACAACTTTCTTCAGATTGTAGTGATGAAGAGGTGGATAGTGATGATGTTTCCTGTTCAGGAGGAAGCAATACTACAGAAGGAAGTAATAGAGGCCAATTACACGGTGGGAGAGGTAGAGGAAGGGGGAGGAGCAGAGGGAGAGGAAGGAGGAGGAGCAGAGGTAGAGGCAGAGACAGAGGTAGAGGAGGGTTTGCTGGCCAGGAAAGAGAAGAGAGGGGAGATAGTGACAATTCATTTGATAGTTCGGGTGTTGTTAAAGCAAGCAGCCGAGGAAAAAGAGGAGTAAGAGGAAGTAGAGATGAAGATGATGGAAGTAGCAATAGTTCTTTTCCCTCTGAAATAGCTTCAGGAAAAAGTGAAGAAATAAGGCAAAAACATAAACTGAGAAGTGCCAAAGGGCATCCAATTGAACTATCACCTCCTCATATTTTGGCTTGGGAGCCTGATGAAGATTTGGTAAATAAAGGGAATAAGAAAGAAACAGTTATACCTTCAAGACTAGATAGTCTCATTAAAAATGTTAGCATGCTGGCCTCTGCAAAGAAAATCAGTGGAAGGTCTGAACTACCCGATGAAATGACATTTGCAGACGGAAATAGCCACCCTCTCAACGTTGATGGCTCCAGTGGAAATTTCACATGGAAAAATGGGGATCTAAGTGGCAAGAGCCACCAACATCATGAAGAACTGCCTCCGCCAAAAGCTGTCAGATCTTTACATGATCAACCCTATGGTAATGTTGATAAACCTAGTGCACTGAAGACTAAGACAAATGTTACCAACAATGAAAATGTCACACTTAAAGCGAGTATGAATGTCTCTGAGGAACATAAAACCTTTGACGAGTTATTTCCACTAAAAGCTGTTAGATCTCCTCAAAGTGAACTTCATGGTAATGGCCAAACAGCTCCTGAATCACACAATGAGTTGCCTCAGCCAAAGATGGAACCCCATGGAAATCATAAAACAAATGCAAGCGTATCTAAGTCTTACCAAAAGACTGTCACCAAGGCTGTTGGTGTGGCTGCAGAAGAGGTCAGATACAACAAAGAATCTATCGAAATATGTGAACAATATGTGAGAGGTTCCTGCCCTAAAAATAAAATTGGTGAATACTGCAATATGTACCACTATGAACTCCCTTATTTGTGGCAAGTATTAAAAACTCATCAGTTGGAATGGGAAAACCTTGATGAAAATCCATCAATTGAAGGGGCTTTTTGTAAACCAGAGAGGGACTTCTATTACACAAAAGAGGTATTAAAAGTTTTCTTTGTAATATGAAAAACACTTCCATTTATACATGTATTTCAAAGTTTTTAGCAAAATATTATTGTTATTTTAATTTTTTGATGTGGTTTATTTTTTAGGGCATGGAAATAGATTTCCAAACCATGCAAGGTGATTTCGAGGACCAAAAATGGAAAATTCGTCGTTTGAGTACTGGTTCCTTCATGTCAGAAGCTGGTATGGAAGAAAGAGATGTTTCCTTTTATACTCACTGGCGTTGGTACTGGAAAGAAGATGATGGAACTTGGCTTTTGTATGGAAAGGTAAGATAACATTATGTGTACATAAGAAAGAGTAAATTGCTAGGATCAGTCTTTGTATTTGAAATTAAATTCTGAATACAAAATAAAAGGTATTTTTTCTTTTCAATTTTTTTTCTATAGGTTGGATCCTTTATCAGCCAAGATATTCTTGAAGCAAAGTTTTTGAAGAAAGATAAATCCTGTCTATTTGAAGATCAAAAGTTTTTGCGAAAGGTTGACTTTGAGACAATGAACCAAAAAAACTTGACGTACAAAACAATTAGACAGGTGAAAAGAAGACCTCTCTTTGTAGGAGAAGGCGAAATTTTGCTTAGAGATTTGTGAGTTAATTTTTATTTCATCATGATCTAAAATGAAGACAACTTTTCCATTTAGTTTTAATTTTGCCGTATGAAATTGATGCTAGAACTGTTCCAAATTGATTAGTTGGTTGATGGATATTTTTGTCTAAAAGACTTTTTTTATCTCAACTTTTCGTAAACTACTCTTGCCAGTTATGCCAAAACAACGGAAAGGAGAGAGGTGTTTTGATTTACATGTAACATGGTCAAGTAACTTTTATCATATAAATTGCCTCTTTATGAATTTCTATTAATAGTCGAAAATTAGTGTACACAAGACTACAACCTTCTTAACTGACTTTGACATAAAAGCGAAACAATGGCCCGACATATTGATCGTTCAACTTATCATTTTTCACATATTGATTTTGAAAATGAACCCAACTATGATATTTTGTAATAATAGTCCGTTTATCTGATTGTGTCAACTTTATTGTACATGTGTAAAAGGACAGGAAACATAGTCCATTCATTTACTCATTCCCTTTAAATAATTAGAAACTTAAACCAGGTCGGTAAGTTGAAATATGGGTATGATTCTGCCAAACTAGAGAGAGGCTTAATTAGCTTTGTTCTTTTATCTGTTTTCAGTCCTAAAATTGACATCTATTTATATAATCCTAAGACAAAGAATTTTCCTAGTCATTGGTCACCAATGGATACGGAAAAGTCAGGATATGAGTGGATTCCATTGCCACCAACACATGAAGAGTATATCAATACCAAAACACAATTTGAAGCCACATTGGAAAATTGTGTGATCAAAGAGATATATCGAGTTCAAAACATTGCATTGTGGGACGCATATCAAGCGTTAGTATCTTTTATTTCACAAATAACAACCAAATAGATTAAAGCAAGCAGAGAATCTTACAATATTACAGTTGCATTATTAAATGTTCATATTGTGTGTCGTAATTATTGTCATCAGGCTTTTAGTATAACCTAATATCATTATAGTGATTAAAAATATCTTATCTCTTTCTACTACAGGCGCAAGAAAATCATGACAGGCAAGCTTGGAGAAAGTAAACTAAATGAGCTTCAATTGTTTCATGGTACCTATGACGATGATTCCCTCAAGGCAATCAAGGGAATAAGTCATCAGAATGTGGACCCTCGTATTTGTGGAAAAAATGCTACAATATACGGCAAAGGTGCATACTTTGCTAAAGACGCCAAATACAGCAACAATTATACCAACCGCAGAGGAACGAAGCAACATATTTTTTTGGCTTCAATTCTTGCTGGAAGATATACCACAGGATCATCAGATATGACCAGGCCACCCCGTGTTGACCCAAACAGTTCTACTGACTTGGACTTGTATGACAGTTGTGTGAATGAAGTTATATCTCCATCAATCCATGTTATATTTGAGAGAGACCAATGTTACCCTGGGTTTTTAATTGAATACAAAGAAAACCGTCCACCAGAAATTTCTCCATCAAGGGCAACAAGCGGAGGAACCTCTGTACCTAGGTCACATTCATCTAGTTCTGTTCCAAGTCCATCTTCTTATAGCTATATACCACCACCTCATAGATTTACAACAAGTGGGAGTGGTACTTCTCCAAGGCAGTCTAACCCAAACAGCAACCCTTCAAATGCACAGTCTGTACCTAGGTCTCATTCATCTAGTTTCGTTCGAAGTCCATCTACTTACAATGCTGCACCTGGACCACCACCTCCTAGTCATACAACAAGTGGGAGTGGTACCTCTCCAAGGCCCTCTAATGCAAACAGCAACTCTTCAAATGAAAGTAAATGTGTGATATCATGATTAAACTAGTATAAATATTGAAGAACCATTGAACTTTATTATTTCCATTGTTGATATTGAAGGAAGCCTTATATTGTTTGTCTGTAACATTATTGCCTGATGATGCCGCTTTGGGGAAATATTGCTAAATAAATGCAAAAATGAAAATCCTTGGACTTGTTACTATTATATTTACTTTGAAGCTGTCTGCTTTTTCAAATATTATAAGGTCTATTTGGCTAATAAAGTTCACATATCAGTACATGAGATACCAGTTACTTGAAATATTACTTTGGATTTGTCTTTTGTTCAAAATAAATGAAAGACATCATTTGAGAGCTAGAATCTGTCAGAACAATATGGCTTTACGTCTGTGACAATGGCCAATATTGACTGTCTTTTTTATGTGACTTGTGGGACTGTGCAAGGCCCTCAGCCCCAAATGCAATTTTAGTCCAATTGATAACATTAATTAAGAGTGAAAAATAACTTCAAGAAAGAGACTTCTAGAAATTGAAACACTCTGTAAGTCTGTATTATAAAGTGTATAATAAAATAATTCAGTTCAAATCCAAAACATCTATTCCAAAGTGTGTGTATGTTTCAAGTTCCCATCATTTTAGTATATTCATTTTTTAGTAATATATTGTTGACTATAAATCATATTCAAGCATTGAAATGCTTGGTAATATTGTATTTGTAATCTAACTCCTAAATGTTGATTATCAAATTGGAAGAGGGGGGGGGGGGCAGGTTACCAATAAATATTTGCTACACTCACTCAGCTAGTGTCCCTTAAGACATTCCAAACTTTATAATTTCATAATCAATCCCAAAACCGTCTGACAAACCAATTATTTACATTTAAACAGTATAGAAAAGTTCATTGAGGCATTCAATATCATGTTGTAAGAGAAATAAGATAGCACCCGTGGCACATAATTGTATCATATAATTATTCAAACATTAATACAAATATTTTCTGGAATGTATAGGCAGGCATTTCAAACATGGCATAGCTCTCTTTGAAAATACACTTTTTGCTTTTGTCCTCCAAAGAAATACTATACAAATATTGTCATAACTTTTGAATCCAACAACAATGTACAAGACTGCGTCTACTTGCTGTGATAATCTTAATCTTAAAACTGATATATTATCTACCATTCCACAATGAAGTTATCAACATTTTATCTTGTGTATATCATTATCTGTGGAATTTGCACACCTGTTAGACGATAGACCAACTACTATTAATGTTTGTATGATTCAGAGTGCACAAGTTATTTCTTATAAATGATAGTGCATAGTGTGTAGGCTATATTACAGCCATGTTCACTTGGCATACCAATATCAATGTGGAAGGTCCCTTAAACAAAATTATAAATCAACCCTGAAATGTAGGACTTAAAACATGATAACATACTTTTACTTTAGCCCAGAATCCAAAATCCATTGAAAGATTCTATTAATTTGCACAAGCAAAATATTCTATTTATTATTATTATTATTATTATTGTTGTTACATTTTCCAACAATCGGGATATGATATTCATACTGTATATGCAGTCAATATTAATTCTGTTAAGCTATAGAAATATAGTTCCTGTGCACATTTTTTATACATTTAGCAGAGAGCGTACAAATCTATTATACAGTTACCTTAGAAACCTAATTATTAGAAGAGTTTTAACATCTGAAACAATTGAACATACAAGAAAAGTCTATAATATACAAAGGCCAGTATTGAATGATTTGTCTTTACTTGAAGTTTGGTTTCATTTTTTTTTCATGGAGTACTAAAATAATAAAATCTGGGACAGAGGTGGGGTATCAAAGAAGTAGAATTCATGAGAAAATTGCCTTTATTGGATTGGTAGAAAAGGAACAATTGTGTAATAAAACTATGACCATTTCTACAATGTTACAAAAGAATCCTTATTTTCATTTTCTTGGTCATTCACATAACTTTCACTTCTCACATATTTCCTAAATCAAATTCTGCGAGCCCAATTTCTCGTAACAAATGATTGATATCATTTTCACCTATTTTTTCTCCATAAGCTGCTATTAACAATTCATTATGGAAACTTGAACTTTTCTTTTGGGGTGAATTTTTAGGAGCAGGGGTGTGTCGAGGTGTTGGGTTATGAATTGGGGAACAGGATCTGAATGAAGGGCATTTTGGTGGTGGAGAGTAGCTGACTTTAGCTGCTCTTGCTTCCAAAGATAAAATACTTTCTGAGCTTGAAGCAGAAAGTGTTTGATCACCTTTAGCAGAATCATCATCATCTAATGATGTTTTAGAGCTCTTTATAAATGCATTACATGGATTTGATGTTTTTGAGTTAATTTTTTGCACCGTAAATCTGTTTTTCATTAGATTAGATTTTGGTAGTTGAACTTCATATGAATGTTTACGCTTTCCTCTTGAATCTTGTACATGAGAGAAGACATCTTTAGAGCAAGGAACAGTACTTCTTCTAGCAACATATCTTGTGCACTTTGTGTAACTGCCCGCAGATGATTCCTTCAATGGTATACATGTATGAGGAACTGGAAGACAAGGGCATTTCTGTTGGCACATTGCCCTTCCTTCTTCAAATGATGATGATGCCATCGATATGTTGATGCTATTCCTTGTAGTCAATCTTTTATCACTTTTCCATAAACTTGCATTATTTTCTGGCTGTCTAGAATTGATTGCAGATTTAATCCCAACCACTGAAGATGGCAAAGATTCTAATTTTGTTATAGTTGGAATGCAGACACCATTTTTTGTAACATCTTGTTGACATTGACAGTCATTTTCATTTCTTGCAGGTGGAGATTGATTAGTCAAACCGTCAGCATTAGGCTTCTGGTTGCACATTAAACCCTGTATCAAGGGTGGAATGCTAACCGTTTCATTGTCATGTGTACATTTTCTTATTTTTATGGAAGAAATCTCCCCATGGCCTGGCTGTTTGTTTCTAACATAACCTGTTGCCCCTTGAAAATAACTATTTTTTTTATTTATTAATACAGGTGTAGATACAATGACTGGGGTATTATTTTTTGAAAAATTGCTTCTTCCTTTTTCGTAGCCTTTTTCTTTGGTGTTGCTGGGAAATTTGGATTTCAAGGCTGGCAGCGCTGGGAAATTCCTATGTAATATTTTTGGTGGTTCAGTGTCACAGGGGACATTTTTGAGTGGAACAATTATACCTTTTCCAGTAGACATAGACTGGCGGGTGTATTTCAAACTACCATTTGGTTGTGAAGATGGGTTATCACAATTTTTGGTTTCACTTGAACTTGAATTGGGAGGAGTAAAGGTTTTCTTGACTGCAAGCTCAGAGGCGTTCGTGCTAAATCTTCCATGTGGAATCTTCCCATCTGCAGGAAAGGAAAGGATTGAAATTTAGAATAAATGCAATCAAATATAGTTTATGGATTTAGGGGTGGTTAATTGCCATCAAGTTTATCATTATTTTATTTACTTTCTAGTATTTAAAGGGATATACTGTCTGCAATTTGATGGTTACATTTTTAACACTTTTTGTCTTATGAAACAATGAATCGAGACCGATCACTATAAGGGTTAAATCACGTCAAGTCTCCAGGTGCCTCCCAGTTGACGAAATTGATTTTGATAAAATTTGCAACACATCAACTTCCAA